>VIBL01000381.1:0-260031 GCA_008271625.1 Lutraria rhynchaena
ATTTCTAGGTTGAATAAGATCAAATTGTTCTTATATTCTAGTCAATTGATTGAACTCTGATATATTTTATTATTTTGTTGTAAGTATACAAGAAAGAAAAGTCAAAGATGCACAGATGCGAGCCACAATCAATCAAAAGTTAGTAGAAACTGGAGAGAGAGAAAGGTGAGTTATACTATTAATTTTGACAAATATCAAAATCCTGTAAGTGTCTTACAGCTTTGAAAAAATTTTGTGTTAACTCAATATCACCCACAAGTAAAAAAAAAAAATAAGCTGTATTTAGTTATTCCATTCCAGGTTTGCTCATGAATTTAGGCCTAAAAAAATGCTGTTTCTGTTACCGGCTCTGAAAACAATAGGGTCGGTAGGCAAGGATTTTTTTTTCATTCCAGAAAATATCTGACATTATTTTTATTTTGCTAAACTATAAATTTACTAAAAAAATGATAGGTTTGTCAGCAAAAATATGGTCGGCGGAAACAAGCTATTTTTTGGGCCTTATTTCTTCTGCATAATACAAGCAACTGCTAATTTCACAACTTTTTAATTGGTACCAGAGGTGTAGGTTCAATGAACTTGAATGTAATAATTATCTTCAGTCAAATTGTCACAGTGTAACAAGTACCTGATCTAGAAAATGTTTGGCCATTGTTAAAGTAGTGGTTAACTCTCATAGTAACTACACCTACATGATTATAATGATATTGTTTGAGTTGTCTCTCTTAGGTTGGCTTGTATTATGCATGGTAATATATATTCTTCATACATGTCTTTTGTAGAGTAGTTGTATGCTGGCTGTTGTACTATCTGGTTGATATTAAATAAATGTAATAGAGCGAATCCTGGTTATTTCTTATTCCACATAGCTGGATAACATAACATAAAGTAACATAAAACCATAACAGCTATCCTTCTATCATAGTTAATATTGGAAGAAGTTAAAGTGTTTCTTCTGTATCATTTCTAATTTTCTCACATACAGTTTCTCCTAAACATCAATTGATGAACAATTGTCCCAAGAAATGAAGTTACTTGCCAAAACACTAGTTGGCTAAAAGCCTTAAGTATTGAATTTAATTGATTTTACTATTTCCTTGCAGACTCAAAGAGCTTCTTAGGACCAGACTTGTTGAATGTGGCTGGAGAGACCAGTTGAAGCAACATTGCAAAGGTAAGAATCACAAAAAAGTAAAGAAATAAGCAATAGGTCTTTGTATTTAAATAGAAAACAAATACATATAAATATGAGCTAATTATGATTTGCATTCTCATTGGAATACTCCCAACAAAAATACATAGATTATATAGTGAAAAAATTGGGACCAGGGATCTATTTTGAATAATACCTGGATTTCGGAGAATGAGTTGTGGATAGTCAGGGTCTTACTGTACATTTAAGTTTAATTTTTCTGTTTAGGACATTACTTTTAAAGTTGTTACTTATTCTGGCTAGATGAAATTGTTTATTTTCAGTAAGATAAAGTGATTTGTTAAAATTAGTTCTGACAATGATATTTAGGTGTGTACAAATGATCCAGTGGCCAGAAAAATCAACTGGCTATTTGAACATTCTCCTCCACCACTTTTTTTCTGTATTGACGGACACAATAACACATCAAACCTCCAGAAGCTCTTCCTACTTATAGTAGCTTACTGGCTTCATGAAAACATTTCTACACCCTTGGATATTCATATTTTCTAATGTATGATACAGTTAAACCTGTGCTAATTAGTTTTTTTCTTTTCATATTAGTTACTTAAAAATTGTACTCTGTGATAAAAAATCATGTCAAACTGTAAATCATGTATTTTTCATTTGAGGAAGCTGTAAATATGAAGTATAATTTATTTTGAAAAATCAAGTACATTCTAGGAACATAGCAAATGTTAATGCTTTGGCTTCATTCAAAGAAACAAATCTAAACATTATAATAAAGGTCACTTGACAACAATGGCCACATTCACAGCTTCCCAAAGGCGACCTTTGTTCACAGGCTTGCCTGTACATACATATGGTATTTATGTAAATGGCTTGTATTGAACAACACTAAGATGATACCAGCATTACATGTTGATATAATATTTAGTACTGCTTTTTTCAGAGGTTGTCAGACAAAAGGGCCTAGAACACATAACAGTGGATGATCTTGTATCTGAAATCACACCAAAAGGCAGAGGTAAGAGTTGTAAGAATACTGCCAAATAATTTGCTAAATGTGTGTAGTAAGTCTTCTAAAACTCATGACAGCAGGTTTGAGGCTTAGCTATATTTCCTAACAATTTAATTTGATTTTCAGTAAAATTTGAACATATATATGTTTGTAATGAATTCTTGTGCTGCACTGAAGTATTCCTGTTCTATGCAAAAAATTAATGTTTTTTCCCCCAGTTCGGTCTTACCTCATCTATTGTAAGCTTACATGGAAGTAATCAAGAAGTTTGAATGCTTAGTTGTGTAACATAAAAAGCTTTGATTAGTTTTTGTATTGAAATGGAATGATTCTGTATAAATGTTACACATTTAGTCTAGTACATTATCCATAATCATTCGAGTTAAATTCCAAAGCAGCTGATAGTTGTGGATGTGAAGTGTTTACCAAAAGAGTTCTTTCTAATTCGAATAGTGAATTTGTAAATATTGTTTTGTACATGTACATGATTTTGTTCATTGCTATTTCAGCATTAGTTCCAGACAATGTCAAGAAAGAACTTCTTCAGAGGATTCGTACATTCCTTGCACAACAAAGCTGAAAAATCTGGGATCTCAGGAAATATGTAATTTATCAATTGTTGGTCCAGTATACATGTATTGTGGAGTATTATAGCACTATATTTTAATGAGATCATAACTAAACTGATCAATGCATTCTTTTCAGAAGTCATTTATTTCTTTTAATATATTATCATTTGTGCAGGTTTTTTTTATTCTTTGGGTCCATAGTGTTGTTTCATAGGCATAACTTTGTGAAGGTAGCACATTTAAAGCTAAACTCTCATTCAAAATATTGTTTTTAAGATCAAATATTATCTTAAATGAGGGGGCCTCTGTGATTGAGTGTTTATGGTCTCTGATTTGTATTTGTTAGGCTCTCACCTGTGTGATTTTATATCCCATCTGGGAAACATTTCACTTGTGAGAAAACTGTCCAGCTAGCTTACGGAAGGTCAGTGGTTCTAACCTGAGGATTCATCCACAGTTAAAGCTGGAAAATCACCCGATGACCATGGCTGTTGATGTGACATTAAACTCTAAGGTGGGGGGGGGATATCTTACTGCATTGTAATTTTGGTCTTTTGTAAACTGCAAAAAGAAGTAAAAGAAAAATATGTGCCATTGACATGATTTTTATTGTTTCAAATGTGCTATCTTAGCTAAACTATTTCTATGAAAGAGCAGCCAGATATTTATGCCCTTTTCTTTTTCTTCATTAATTACATACCATTTTAGTTTTTGAACATAGATTGAGATTTTAATACTCATTCTATTTGTTTGTCTTTGTCTTGGAAAAAAATGAATTATCAAAAGAAATGTTTCACCGCATTAGAATTTCAAAATGTCCTGATTCTTTTTTGGAGTTAAATCTGTTGGAATGATGAAGTATTCCCAATATTACATTTGATTTCAGTTTTATTATCTTCTGACCTTTTAATTCAAAATTTTTGGAAGTCTTCCAACATTCCATGAAATCGTCAAACTTTTCATTATTTCTTCAACTAAATACAGGTTTATCTAACTTGTTGCCAAATGTTTACCTCAACATGACCACCTATCTATACCAAATGTTCTTGTGTAATTATGCAGTCATTAAAGTTTATGTCCAAAATTTTGTTTTTTTGACCAAGTTTAAGTATTCACTGGGTGTCACCTGACTAAGTTTGTAATGTTGATTTTTTTCTTATTTGTGAAACAAGAGGAACAGCAACAGAAATTGTGTTTTTGAGGCCTAAAAAGCATTAAACAAAGTCAATTTGATTGTGACATAAAATGGAATTATTACACTTTGTTATGATACATGCATGCTTAAGCACCTTCATAGTACTGCTGTTAATTCATTCATCTAACCATTCTATAAGGCCTTTATGGTCAAGTAGTTTTAGTATCTGACTAGTAATAAGTAGCCCCTGACAGTGCAAATCCCACCTCCAAGATCTCGGACAAATTTCATGTATAATCACATCCACGTTCAAGCTGGAAAAGTCACCAAATGACCCTAGCTGTTAGAGTGATGTTGGACCCCAGTGAACAAAAATTATCTAAGCATTATACGGTAAATTCAATGTAAGATTTTTTAAATCAATTATTTGAATAAAGACTTTTTGTAGTTTATATCAAATGTCTGTGTATGTCAAAGATATTAAAGGTCTGTTCTTTGCTGACATAGAAGTGCTGTTGAAAATCAGTCAGGATTGCATATTTTTTGCTTGTTTTGTGTTTGATGTTAGGGGTTGGCACAAGAAAAACACCACCTGAATAATTTGAAAGCATTTTTTCTATTTTATAGGTATGCCAATATAATTCAGTGTAAAACTGTATTTTAATGTGCCATTCCCTGTGTTAATGAGCTGGTTAATTATGAAGAATGATGTAGAAATGCTTAATTGTTATTATCATAATCGAATATGTCATTGTGAAATATTTTTTATATATGTTAAAATGAAAAGCCTTTGCTGTCAATTTAATAAATTGCATATCTGTAATGTGTGATATTGACTGAACTGTGTAGAAAACAAATAAATATAATTATATTGTATCATGTTATCTGAAAATGTGTAACTAGCACTTTTGTTTGTGGTTGGTACATGTGAAGACTTTGTTGCAAAACTTTGTGCAAGACAAATGCAAATTCCACATGAATATATAATTACATATATAGCATTTGTAAGTTCTTATTCCCATAATAATTTGCATTGTCAATTCATTTTGTACACTATGTCTTGTATTAAAATTTCAATTCAATAAAATGATCATTAGGTTCTGTTGTTTGTTTGTTTGTTTGTTTCCTGCTTTATTATAACCCTGCACCACAATGTTGGGGTTTATTGGTGTCCGTCCATCCTCCCGTCCAACCGTCAACAAACACTTGTGTGTGCTTCTTTTCTATGGTTAAAGAAATTATTCAGATACATTCTCATGGAGTTATGCCCCTCTTTTCTTTGTCTATAAACAAAATTTTGGGTGCACTTCTAAATGGCTTGTTAGATGTTTGTAAAACTTTACCAACGCATTAGTTAATAGGTTTCCTTGTACATATTGTTAAAAAGATTATTTAAGATTTATTCTCATGAAATAATGTCCCTTTTTTATTTGTCTGTAGACAAAATCTTTTGTGCGTCTATTCTCCTAAATGGCTTGTTCTAAGTTATTAAGCTTTTACAAAATGGGCTCTATATAGTATAGGTCTCTGATTTTATCAAGAAGTGGTAAGCAGAAAAAAAGAATGTGTGATGGCAAGAAAATTAGGTTTGTAAATAAAGCAGTGAAATTACTATACATGCATGTATTTTATGAAACACCAAAGTTTTGTTTTCAACAAAGACATGCATTACATGCAAATTACAAGTTTCCCAAGATCAAAAATTGCTGAGAAGCAGACAAATATATTTCTCGATTTTATCATGAGAAGCAACTACGTATGGACATTTTGTTGTAGTAACAATAGGTTGTAGTAACCTCCCTTGTATTGACATTTTTTGTCGTTTTGCAAAATAAACCTTACAAAACTCTTATCATCAGCTCATATGCTTAAATCTTGTGCTTAAGATAAAGAATTCACAAATTTTGTCGTAAAAATCTGTATAAATATACAGTTCGGAAAAAAATCAAATTTATACCTAGGCAAAAAATAATAGACGCTCCCTTGCACTGCATAGTTACGATGACGTCACATGTAAATTAATGGCCGCACGCAGGTATTGTGTGATGGATTTTATACCGTTGTTGTGAATATTGGAGTAAATTAAGAGTGCGTGCCGTTTTACGGCGACTTGGGCGCAATGATTCGGATAGATCAAAGGAATGCTGGTGAGTTTTTTTTATAAATATTAATGTAATATTTTATTTATTTAAGTTCCTTGTGTAAACCGCAGATATTTGCGCAAGTTAATCTATGCTATTTTCACGGAGAGATTTTTGGGCCGTTTCGTTCTTGAGTTCACTTATAAATATATAATCGGATACATTTTTTCCAACCTTATTTATTAAATTCAGCGTGTCCTTTATAATAAGCCACCACATAGAATAGATAGTATGACTACTAAAAGTTGAATTTATTGTTTGACATCCTATATTCAATAAGGAAGCTATCATTTATATGAAGTTTTTGGTAAATACGAAAACACCAGAGGGTCTGTACCAAAAGAAGTACCTAAAAATTAATCTCTGTGAAATATCCACAGAATGATTATACCATTCATTTTTGCACTAAGTTTGACACAAAAAATATTCTCCTCGCTATACTCAATTCATTAAATCTTATAAATAATGACAATCTTAACTATTGCTTATAGATGGTGCATATAGTTTACTTCATTTATTTATATGTACAAAACTATGACGTAATTTTACATACATTGAAATATATGATTTCTGTAATATATGAACAGACAACATTCATATAGATCTAGGACTTCTATGTAATAAAATCAATCTTAGGAATGTCTTATTATACAGTGTGTTCAATTCATTTTAGATGAAAATGACAAAATTCAAGATACTTGATGAATGTTTTTTTAGATTTGCCAGACTTGCTGAATATGAATAAATGTTTAAAATAACATTAGAATTGCATTTTTTTTTCATTGGTGCATTGACTTCATGTATTTTTCCCCACAAATTTCTGGTTAGAAATGCAATAATATCAAACTTATCTTCAAAATAATATTTACGGTAGTTAAGTAACAATATGTATCAATAATTAATGTCAGGTAAAAGGTTATAGAAATATTTACGATCTTCTCTGCCAACCAAACCAAAATTGCAAACTTTTTTATATTTTGTTGCAAGCTTGTAGTTAGCTTGCAAATGAAGCTCACTGCAAGCTCAAATTGGAACCTCGCAGCAAGCTTGTACAAGCTTGCAGCTGTAAGCTTCTACAAGCTTGCAACTGATTTCAGTCTGCAAGCTTGCACAAGCTTACATCATGCAAGTTTACACAAGCTTAGAATTGGAACCTTGTTACAAGCTTGCACTAAGCTTGCAGTAAGCTTGCAATTCATTTAAGTTTGCAAGCATACATACAAAACTGAAAGGTTAGATAAGATAGGTAAAGAGAGAACATGTAAATATTAACAAAATGTAATTGATCGCAGATCGGACACAGTTAACATAAACATGACAAAAATATAAATCCTAGAATGTACTTATTGTCAATGAAACATGAATAATAACAAATACTTTGTTGTTCAATTTTACTGGACTAAATTTATTAGACCATAAACATATAAATATAACAATGTACAAAAATGGATTCACATAGAAATAGTGGCCATGATCAGACAAAATAGTTCTAAGTACTGTTTAAGTCAAAGAAGCTAGCGCAAGCTTGAAATTGCGCAAGCTTGCGCTAGCTTGCATGTTCACCACAAGCTTGCAGAATATTGTGTGAAAATACTCACAAGCTTTCACAAGCTTGCTCAAAGCTAGTGGAAATCATTATTAGCTACCACATGCTTGTTGCAAGCTTGCAAGAAGCTCACTGTAAGCTTGCTACCAGCATTCATTTTGGTTTGGGCAGGGACATGTTTGCTTCAAAGTACAGACCTGTATATTTGGTCCAAATCTAATATTTGAATAAGTTTGTAATCAGTTTGAAAGACAGACCCAAGTGTCTCGTATTTAATTGTATTAAATGAAATTCATACCAGGCTTATCACAAAATAAATAATCTTCCCTATGACTGACTGTTATTTGATTTGATATTAGTTCATTAATATTTCAAATCTCAATTTTATTATTTTGGAAATGAATTACTAAACAACTTATGTGTTTATTCTGCTTGTGGTTTGTTTGAATGTGTTTACTTTTAACAAAAAATGCTTTAAGATGTTATTGCAGATCTATATTTTTATCATGACTAATATATTGCCTGATTACAAAAACATTCATGAAAGACTCTTGATCCTAACAAAGATTTGAAAGTTTAAATGGCAAATTTTATCAAACTCCTTATGTGTAACAACTTTTAAAGCAGTTCTGTTACACATTGATAAGTTTTCTAAAAACCATGTTTTCATTTTATGCATTTTTTCAGTAATCAAGCACTAATCGCAACAAACTTAATAATTGTATTTTATGTAATTCTTTTTTTATTTTGATTTAATTTGTTTTTCACTGGGATTGAACATTGCTCAAACCGCCAGGGTCAATTGGAAACTTTTAACAGTGGAGTAAGACCTTTGGCATACACCTGGGTAGAACCATCAATCCTTCCATAAGCTAGCTGGACGGCTTTCTCATATGTGAAATTAAATCTTGGATGGAATTCAAACTCACAGCGGTCAGGGGCTAATTATTACTAGTCAGAGACCGCAATCCATTGACCACAGAGGTCATTTTTATTGTTTAAACAAAGAATAAGAAATTTATTGAATGCTACATTCTTATGAAGACAATAGTACTGATATAATGATTTGATGATAAATTACTTGTTGATTATTTCCTAATAAATGTCACTTTTGAAAATAAAATGAAAAATTGTGAGTCAACATAATCCTTTAAATTATATCCAATAACAAAAAATCATTAAATCATCAAGGAAGTAGTCTGTACAATATAACACCATAAGGTTGCTTATTGGGGAAAATTTGATATTTAATGATAACAGGGGTGTATAAATGAGCCATAAGTCAGAAAAAGCAACCAGCAATTTGAGCATTCTTGCCAGCTACTTTTTCCCCACAGAGGACATTGCTCCCTCCTGGGGGAACCCTCAGACCCCCTTCTACTTTTAGTAGCTTACTGGCTACATGAAAACATTTCTACACCCCTGAATTAGTGAATACTCATTGATATGTTTAGGAAAAGATCGGGCATTGTTCTATCCATACATATAGATAAGTCTACAACTTAAACCATTTAATTGCATGATCACTTGGACTGGTAAAAATTTCCTCAGATGAACACAAAATTTCATTTTTCGCTATGCGTAAAATAGCAAAATTTAACAATTTCAGGAATTCATCCTGATAGATGCTGGACAAGTCAAAAACAGCCATAAAAATATTATTCTTAGATTTCATTTGGTCAAAATTATGATATTTATTACATATATATAACAACCTATTCAAATTGATAGCCTAGATTTTAGCCAATTAAAACTTATGCAATTCATGTCAATACACATTCACACAAGTTTAATCAACCATAAGTAGTATTAATTCCAGTATTTTTATCCATTATCAATGTAAAGCTGGGTTTAAGTACTGATTGAATTGTAGTGGAGAGTTTTGTTAAAAGAATAGTATAGATATGTTGTACTTAATATTTAAGTTAGAATATTTCTGCTGTTTTTTCATACTGTGACTAGCACTTGATAAGTTAAGAAAATGTAAAAACTTACACATTGACTTTTATTTTTGCACAATTTATTTTGCTTTATGTTCATAATGGAGAAAGCTTGACACAAAAGTATTGTACTGAATTCGCCTTAATAACTGCCCGAACTCATTTTGAGAGAACTCACCTAGACTCACCCTTGAATATTTTGATCACCCTTCAGATATATCTAAAGCTTCTTAAATCATTCAAACGATAACTGAATCAATTGAAGATATGTAGATTGTATTGTACTAGGTGGATATTTATTACAGGATGTTTGGTAACTACTTCTTATAAGTTACCACAAAATTTTACTGTTTTACACAAATCTTTTGGTTATATTAACTTTCAAATATTATTCATAATTGATCGACTTTAAGCCAGCTCAGATCAGAGCTTTCAGAGAATACAACAATCAAGTTCTGGTCAAATTCTGGGTCTGTCCATGAAAGTGTTGCCCTTAATCGGCTTAATGTTAATGAATCAGGGCCTTCATTTGCCAAGTTTTTGGGCAAAAAATAAAGAAAATAAGAAACCAGAAAAAAACATATGGTTGCTGCTATATGGCATAATCTAGCCTATGATGAACAAGTATAAAAACAAATGAAAAAGTAACAATCAGTTGCATTTGTTCTGGTAGAGAAAATAAATATGCTGCACAACTCTAAATTAGCTGAGTTTTTGCATTGCTTAGATTGTACCAAAACAACAAATAAATTCCCCCTTTCTCAAAAATGCTGCGAAAATTCCCCTGTCTATGGGTCTTGACCCCATTCCTCCAAAATGTAGAGAGCCTTTTGAATTGTGAAAACATCATCTTACATAATTATATACATAATTGTTTTAGTGGTTGTTACAACTGGAATGTTTTCTTGTCTGAAACTAAGAAAATATGCTGGTCAACTCAACACTTAAATAATTGCAGTCGTCAGTGAAAAAAACACTTGAATAATGAATCATTAGCATGAAATAATAGTCTTCATTATATATGAATCACAAAGAATCCTGCAATTTGATTGATTAAATAACTAATAAGTTAAACAAAACGCTATATTCACTTGTTTATGAGCTATTCACTTGTTTAGAACTATTCACTCATTACTGGTACTGAATGTGACTTGAACTTTTTTGTGATTCAAGTAGTGCATCTCATGTGACCTATAGATAACACAGTTACTTCACTGTATAAATTGCCCATCGTGCTTCAGATCCAGTAAATGCTGTCTAATTTGATACAGAGGCCAAAGGAAATCACTTATAAATCAATTCAATTCTTAATAGTATAAATTATTCAATGCAATGAAACTTCATGTCCATCAATAGTTCCTTTGGGTCAATAATTATTTTACTTGGTTGAATATTTTCATCAGTTCAATACATTTACATGTAATATTCAGTGTGATATTCACATAAAATTAATGTAATACAGTGCAACCTCTCCAAAGCAACATCCTTTGGGAGAAGCAAAATTATGTTGTTATTGAGAGGTTGTTGCTCTAGAGAGGTTAAATTAATAGTTAAATCATACAGTGGGATAAATCATGCAGTTGTTGAAGAGATGTTGTTGCTCTAGAGAGGACCGCTCTAGAGAGGTTGTATTGTGCTCATATAAGATTCATATAACATTCTTGTAATATTCATAGAACTTTATTGATATCTTCAGATGTTCAGGGTACACAAAGGGTGTTCAAGAAGGTCGTCCACGGGGGACAAAATTCTCTACGATTTGTTGACAAGAATGGAATTCCACTGAGAGCACCGAATACTGCGACACTAAGTCGCTTACACAGCACGTATGTGCTCAGTCCTCGTGGTGTTCCTACACGGAAGTCGAACCATAGCTACAGTGGCCAACTGACTCAGGCAAAAATGAAGAATTTGGTAAGTTATGGTGATTATGCAATATTGGATTTTTGTTCTTCATTCCCAGTGTTCTCGTTATGAACCGACTGCCAACACAAAAGGTTTGATTGAATGACTAACTGACCTGATTAAAACTGGCAAAAAAATTTCCAGGGAGGGGCATGCCCCTGAATGCCTAGAAAGTCTGCTACATTTCTGTTCTATTCAAGCTTATTCAACACATTCCTAATGAGAACACTTCATTCCTAGTGGTTCTATAACCTCTTGAATAAACTTCTTAAATATGCATTGCACATTAAATTTTGTATGAAGCTTTGTTAGTGGTACAATTAAACATGTCAGTTGGTCACAATGCTCCATAATTATGAAGGAAATAGCTCATAAATAATGGATCAAACTTGTCTTGGTGATGAAACCTCATACAATGCATGCATAGTGAACATACAAAAAAGGTTACAAAAAAGGCCTGTAACTTATTTATTTGACATTGTTTGGCAATATTATAGCAGTTTAATGTTTTATTTCCTCAAAGATTCCTTACCATTTCTTCCCATGTGATTCTGTGTAAATCTTAGATATGAGAATGAATATAAAATCTGAATGGTAATATGTGATTTGAATGTGAATTAAAGATATATGAGATTTGAATGTTACATTGAATTGAATGTGAATATAAGATTTGAGTTTATTGATAAGATTTGAGTATTAATATAAGATTTGAATGTGAATATAAGATTCGGTGTAATTATAAGATTTGAGTTTGGATATAAGATTTTAGTATTAATTTAAGATTTGAATGTGAATTTATGATTCAGTGTAATTATTAGATTAGAGTTTGAATATAACATTTGAGTATTAATATAAGATTTGAATGTAAATTTAAGATTCAGTGTAATTATAAGATTTGTGTTTGAATGTAAGATTTGAGTATTAATATAAGATTTGAATGTGAATATAAGATTCAGTGGATTATAAGATTTGAGTTTGAATAAAAGATTTGAGTATTAATATAAGATTTGAATGTGAATATAATACAGTTCACACCCGTTATTTCGACATTTTTAGGCCGTGAAAAAAATGTCGAAATAAGCAAATGTCGAAATAAGAGAAATGGCGCAATAGGTACTTCCACGAAGGTTCATAACTAAATGTCGAATGTACTGTGTGCTAGTTATCTCACATGTTTCGAGTTGTGTAAGTGATGATTATAAGTGTACTATAACGTGTTGATAATAAATATTAATACATGTACATATATAGTGATAAATGACGAAACACAATTTAGATTTCATTTTTTTATTCATTTTTCTGTGGTATACAGTTGAAGTGATGATCAAACATTAACCAAACAAAACAATAAGTTTATAATTATGCATCACTATAATCGCTAATTTAAGCCGTTTAAGAGACCCAGCTTGACACTTATCAAATTATAAACAAACTGTCAATATAATTGTCGATATAACAATAGGATGTGTTGGCCATTTATTGTCAATCAACACCTTCGGTCGACAAATTTATGTCGAATTAAACATTGTTGATATAGTGTGAAAAGTAACTTTGGGGCCGAAAAATTGTGTCGAAATATAAATTTGTCGAAATAGACATGTCGAAATACGCATTATATTTTATATTAAATATAGAAGAGTAAAAATCGGGACGTATAAATTTTGTCGAAATAAGCGGAATGTCGAAATGAGCGATGTCGAAATAGCGAGTTCAGACTGTATTCAGTGGAATTATAAGATTTGAGTTTGAATATAAGATTTGAGTTTGAATATAAGATTTGAATGTAACTAAGAATTGAATGTGAATATATTATTTGAATGTGAATATGAGATTTGAGTGTGAATAAAAGATCAGTGTTTGGATATAAGATTAAAGTGTGAGTTTGGACAGGGCATTTTAGTGCATATTATGCATTAGCAGTAAGTTTGAGAGAGCGTTAAAATTCATTAAAATAAAATTTCAGTACCATATTATTGATTTATAAATATAATCAATATCATCATGACAACCCATAGAAACAAAATTGAAATTTGAGCTTGGATGGCATGAAAACTGAATTAGGGAGTATTGACCAACAGTAGCATAAATGATAACAAAGCAAGAGTTATGGAAGATCAAAGTGATGTAATGAAAGGATTGTGGACTTGCTACAGTGGCAGCCTTAGACTGATGATTCAATTTAACCACTTTTTATTTTCTCATTCAATATGGTGGTACATGTATTAGATTGAATAAAGTAGGCTTCTCAAAGTGCATAGTGACCTATCATCACGCCTTGACGACCTAGTACTATTAATAAATAGTATAAAATCTGCCTCAAACTGTGATTATTAAAATTTTTACTTGCAAGCAAAATATCACTATCTGTTGATGTATTTTCAGGTAAACAGTTTGGAGACATCCTCTCAGGAAATGGCTTCATATGCGTCCATGCACAGTTATGGCAATGGGTAAATACTTTATAATTCAAATATGTACTCATATTGGGTGGGCCATCCAAAAATTTATATACCTTTTTAAACAGGTATATGCACGAGCCACAATTTGTAGATGACTGACCTGCTTTAAGGATAACTTCATACCTTACATTGATCAAAACATTGTGTACAAATGTAATTTCTTAATAAAGCATGGACAAAATTTACAGTCAGCTTGCAAAGTATTTTTCTTGGTTCATAGAGATTTGTTACATGTTTTTGGTATTTTAATTTTAAATGCATCTCACCAGTTGGGCACCCAACATAGATTTGTGTGTCCCAGCCTCTTTACTATAAAGCTCCATAATTCATTTTTTGGTACCTTTTTGCTAATGGCTTTATAAAGTGTCTGGTAATATATCTAGGTGTTTCATAAAGGCTATTTAACACAAATGTAAGTATTTGGTTTCTTCCTAAAATCCCATAATCAGATTTTGGTTTTTGTTACATACGATTTACACTGCTTTGTCTGATTGTGCAAACAAAAAGATTTTCTGTATTAAGCCTTGTTGTACAGTCCAAATCAAATATATATATTCTCAAATAAATGCTCCCCCCCCCTTGGTGTTTCATTTTATATTTTTAGCTCACTAGTACCGAAGGTTCAGGGTGAGCTGTTAGGATGGGTAGGTGGATGCTCCGTCGCTCGTCGTCTGGTGTCAACAATGGTCTTCTGTTCAGAAACTACCAGTTGGATTTACTTCAAATTTGCTGTGCAGAAGCCTTTTGACGTTCTAACTGCAATTTGCTCATATTATACCAGTTGACCCCTTTTAGGGGTCACTAGAGCTAAAAATAAAAAAAAAACTTTGATCATCTTCTTCTCATGAACCAATGGATGGATCATCACCAAACTTGGTCTGTAGCATTCTTAGATAGTCCTTTCTCAAATTTGCTTACATAAATTTGGTCAGCCCCTTTTAGGGGCAGCTAGAGCTAAGAATAGAAATAACTTAAAATGACTTTTTCTCATGTTTCTATGGATGGATTATTACCAAACTTGGTTTTTAGCATCTTTAGATGTATTCTATCAGATTTGCGAAAAAAATGGTCAGCTCCTATTAGGAGCCGCTAGAACTAAAAATAGAAATACCTTTGAACGTCTTCTTCTCATGAACCAATTGATGGATGATCACCAAACTTGGTCTGTGGCATCCTTAGATGGTCCTTTCCCAAGTTTGCTCAAATAAATTTGGTCGGCCCCTTTTAGGGGCCATTAGAGCTAAAAATAGAAATACCTTAAAATGACTTTTTCTCATGATTCTATCGATGGTTTTTTAGCATCTTTAGATAGTGTTCTATCAGATTTGCTCAAATAAAAATGGTTGGCCCCAATTATTGGCCGCTAGAGCTAAACGTAGAAATACCTTAAAATGACTTCTTTTCATGAACCAGTGGTTGGATCATCACCAAATTTGGTCTGTGGCATCCTTCAGTCATTACAAATATTCTTTTGTAGTATCCTTTGATGGTCCTTTATGAAGTTTATTATTGTTCCCCATTATTTGCCAACAAGATTACCTTTATTACCTTTTTAGTAACAAGTTAATTAATATTTATTCTGGTGAGCTATGCAGGGCCATCATGGCCCTCTTGTTATTGTCCTATTCATGTTTGAACAAAATTTAGGTGCATTGGATGTAACAATGTATAAAAATGAAAGAATTTAAAACATTTATGCTGTGTCACAAATTTTTCTTTTAACTTCAAAATTGGTAGGGCTGTTAATTAGGAGAGCAGCATTGATAGGAAATTTCACTATCTACAATCTTACTGAACATGGCTATATAAATTGTTGCAATAATATTTTAAAACTTTCACTCAGTAGGAGAGATATATTATTGAACTTTTGTAGATGGTACAGACTGTACCTGTTAGAATTCAATATATAAAGTCTGCCGATAATCAACAAAAATGTCATACAATGATTGAACCTACAAGTTTTTCAATGGAATTTATAATTTGCCAAAAGGCTTTTAAAAAATTGATATTTTATCTAACTTTCCAATGGAATATATCAAAGTTTTAAATAGGAATATTGTATTCTGGGAGAAATTACTTTATAGTTTTAGGGCCCTTTTTTCAATCTATTGGAATTACGACATATAAAGAATAACAATTAAAGAGCCTTTTTAGGTCTGTTTGTTTGTTTGTTGTAACAATTTAGTGATCAGTCACAAAAAGCAGCCTTGCCATTGGTCAGCTTTTCAGACCAAATTTAAAAAGGACCAATCAGACACTTGATTTTTTTAGACTGGTTTTCAAATTGCACCAATTTATGGTTGACTAATATTCTCCCTTTGATATTTTATTTAGCTTTACACAGTCAGGGACTTAAGTTCAGTGTCTGGGACTAATATGAACTAAATTAACATTAGGTAAAAATAGAATAATTAACATTAAAATTCCCTGAGCAGGATAGAAGTGCTAAGTTTCAATCAAATATATTTATGTAGAAATAAGAGAATTTCACAATTTTTAGTCAACCAGTTCCAAAAGCCTTAGTTTAAACATTTCTTAATTGACCTCGCTTCATAGTCATTAACACAAAACATCTACATACTCTAGCCATTAAACCATACTGGTCTTACTTCATTTGCATCCTTTCATAGACCTTCACACTCTGAACATTAAGTATGCGCTATGAGTTGCGAAAAGAATTTTAATGCTAGTGCACAACTGCGTAATTTGTAGAACATGTGTGATTGGTGCGGTCGTTTATCAGCACCTATGCAACCGTATTGCTAATTTCAATGAGATTTTCAATTGATGTTAAAAAAAGTTTCTTTGTATGTGAATATAAAACATGTGATCCATTTGTGCCAATTTATAATTGAGAACTTTGCATGTGGTTGAAATCCAATTGAAATTTGTGATAGTAAACACAGAATGTATTGTGTCAATCAATTAAATGTGTAAAAATTTACAATTTGGCCGACATAGTTGTCAAACTGATTCAGTTAGAGTTTGAAAAATTGTCTCTACAATAGTAAGCATTGAGTCATCAATTGCATTTCAAAGATATGAATGTATCAATAGGCCAGCATATTAAAGAAATATGGATTAGTGTCTTTCAGAGCTGTACAAAATAGGTTCTTTATTATGCCATGTTTTAATAAGTTATTGAAAATAATTCAATCACGGGGGCTAGCACGTTGAAGGGATGGAGTATAATGCTGTATTAGGCCTAAAATGGCCACATTGACTTTAAAACCTGTATATTATATATATTCATATACGTATATGTATATATGTCATATAAGTGTTTTTGGTCCGTGTGGCCATTTTAAGACTTACACTCCATTATACACCATCCCGTCAAGGTGTTAGCTCCCTGTGAATTCAATAGGATAAATGTAAGCTAATTCCATGATTCAATAATTGACTTCTAAGTTCCTTGCATAATTTAATAATTTGTTAAATAATTTGATAACACAGACCTCATTAAAACTGAATATTATGAGAAATGCATCAAGGTTGCCTTGACCTTAGCTTTCAGGTCAAGGTAATGAGAAGGTCTATTAGAATGCATGACATCGCCACAAAACATAGTCCACCTGATTCAATGGAACTGAAAAAATCTATGAAATTGTCTCATTGTGAATGTCATAAAGCTTTGAACTACTTGTACTGAAGCTTTTACGGAAAATGAAAAATAAAATGAATGGGGATTTACACATGAAAGCCCTCCAAAATATTGATCTTGTCTTTGAGTAAATTGCTTAAATTCCATTATAGCAGGGTTTTGAAATGGATTGAAATCCAGCTTTTGATACAAATCTCATTTACTTGCGTATGATTTCATAAAGCATGGCATGAATTCTCCTGTATATGTCTGAAATTCGGGGTTGACTAAAAGTTTTAAGCATTATGGGGGCTCAATGCAAAACCATTTCAACTTAATTCTGAGCTTCACATGGAAGACTGAGTTGCCCAAATGCGCAACTTCTTAAAAATCCGGTCTAATATTGTTATTATTATGATCTTTACCTTACAAAAAGTACTTGTATTAATAGTTTTGCACTCAAGAATACTAGAAGACAACTACTTCATATTTTTTAATTATTTTTACTCAGTCACACTCAATGTTTGGTAGTTGTCAGTTGGCCAAAAAATAGGAAGAAATGAGTTCATGAGGAAACGTTTACAGTTACTTACAGAGAACATGGTTGGTACTGGTACAGAATCCAGGAAAATTAGTTGAGTCAACATCCAACTGGTATGTACGTGAAATTCTGCTGAAAATAGGCGTAAAACCAAAAATATTTTGAAAACAAAAAATTGTTAATGCCCTTAACAAATTAAACTTAGCAATTGTTGTTTGGCTCAAGTAAAAATCATGATGGAGTGGTTGTCTGACTAAGAATATGTGTCCGTTTGACTTAGTAATCTTACTCAAATTTGAATCATTATGGAGATTACTAGCTATTAGTTCAAATACATTGGAGGAGCCAAAGATATTACTGAAACGTGGCATTTTGAAGTGTGTGGTACGAGATTGAAAACAAATGGCCTATCAAACACTACTCAAAAATCACAGATTAAACAGACGAAGGATATCACTTGTCATTCACTTGTAGATACTGTATAGTGTTTGAGTGATAACATTGCTTTAATATTGTTTAAAAATGAAAATTCTTTTAACAAATTATAGGCTTTCTCATGGTATTTTTTACAAATGACAGTACATTTCATTGTGTGTTTGAAATGTGGTATTGATTGTGTATAATGTTTTACTGGTAGATAAAAAGTATTGTGTTGTAATGATATTTAATTACACCAGAGGTAAGAAATTTCAATAAAAGGTCAAATTTCATTGATAACATTTTGGGTTTCCTCTTTAAGTTTTCCAATAGAATGCCTTCAGCATAGATCCAATATTCAAAGTACAAAAAAATATACAGAAAGTTTTACACCTTAAAAACCCTAATTTTTTAGCATTTTGGCAAAATATGCCTTATCTATTTATAAAAAAACAGCCCCAGATTTACAAAGCTTATTTATTAATCATGAACTTTTAAGACAATTTTTAATAGCCATAATACCATAGTCAATGCCCTCCTCTAATTAATGTCCCCTATTTGGAAAAATGTAGTTGTGACTCATTTCTCAATGTTTTTTATAATACCTTCAAAAATCATTATAAACAAGTTTCAAAAATTCAGTAAATGTCACACCCTCTGGTGGCATTTATGAAGCAACATTTGGTACACTGTCATGTAAAAGCAAAGACTGGAGAATTATATTTCAGCACAAAAGTCACATGACCATGATAATTCAATTAACAGCAATCAGAAGAAATTAAAAAACATCAGGCCATCCTTAAAATGTAGTTTTTAGCTCACCTGAACCAAAGGTTCAGGGTGAGCTGTTCGGATGGGTAGGTGGATGCTCCGGCATCTGGCGTCTGTCGTCTGGCATCAACAATGGTTTGATCATCACCAAATTTGGTCTGTAGCATCCTTCAGTCATCATGAATATTTTTTGTAGTATCCTTTGATGGTCCTTTATCAAATTTATTATAGTTCCCCATTATTTGCCCACAAGATTACCTTTATTACCTTTTTAGTAACAAGTTGATTAATGTTTATTCTGGTGAGCGATGCAGGGCCATCATGGCCCTCTTGTTTTTTTTGTTCTATGTTATAGTGTTTCATATTCAGTGCAAGCATTGTTAAATGAAAGGCCTACCTACAAACCCATTTTTAATAGTTTGGGTCATATAGCTACAATCCAACATTATTTCATGGATGGCGTCATTGAAGACATTTTGTATTTATTTATAGGCTATCCCACCTAATTTAAATGTTTAATCTGTTTTAAATATTGGATCCAGGGACAATGATTTGGTTCTCAACGTTAATTACGTACAAACATATTTGTTTACAAAACACAGGCCTTATCTTGATTATTGCATCTTTTTTTGTCTTTTGTGTTTAATCAGTTTAAGCTTATTCATTTAAATTATATCAATGATTATATCATAAGATCTTTTGTGATCAAAGTTTGTTGTTGAATTGGTTCAATTTAAGTATAGACAGAGTTTAAGTTCATGTTTGATTAATCGATATTATCTCATATACCAGTATCTATAGTCTATTATGTGTGAAATTAACCTTTTTTATTTAATCATATTGATAAATTTGTAATGCACTTGACATTTTACTAAAAGATCATAGGCTATCTAAGTAGTATTTTAGGTTCACTTTACAATGTGCTTCTGTCTAAAGCCATATGTTAAATTTTCTATTGGTCAGTTTTGTTTTATGTCAAATTATGAAAAGTCATTGAGAACAAACAATGAACATCTATGATATTTGACAATATTTTCAGTGCATTATCACCTACTGGTATTTGTAAATAGTTCATATCTGCAATGACTTATGAAAATGGCTCTTTGAAAGATAAAAATTTATGCAAGTCATTGTTTCTTTGGGACAAAGATTTTTTATTTAATTCACATGACTTGTGGCAATTTTGCAAACACCAAGTGTGCATATATTTCACACGTCATTTTTTGATAAATGGGACAAATGCCACTTTTATGACATTATTTTTTTGTTTCTAGATACTCTTTTCATTCTTACAGATTTAAATAAAAAGTAAAATGATGTTGCATAAAGGATTAAAATGTTTCGTCCATTTTCTAAAATATGAGTATAGGTGTTCAGTAGCTGTGATGTGGAAAAATGAGCTTAAATTTAGCCTATAACTTATAAAATATTGACATGATTAACATTTACAATTGACGCTAAATCCATAAAGTGACAGTAAAGTTTACAGTAGTGTGATTTTCTGATGTCTATTTGGCATTGAGTCTTTTCAGTAAGTTCTGTGATTAATAATCTGTTGTGACTTTAAATGTAGCTATCAATGAACCATTGAAAATGAATGACCTTTCAGCTGGTAAAATATTACAGTTGGATTTTAGTTAATTCCTAAATTCTGATATCTGATATCATATTGACAAATAACAGTACATTTTGAAACCATGGCCATCTTTTGGATCAAAGAAACCAGTCTTAACAATGAGATTGTCTCAATATTTGGTTAAGTTATAAATGAAATACAGAAAACAAACTGAAAAATGTGTGATCATTACATACAAGGTGATCTTAATATTGAAGTGGTCTAATTTTACTTCATTAATTCCACCGTATATGGATATTAGGTAAGTCACAAGACCTTGAGATAACTAATCTTGCAAGCTAATAAAATGTTAGCTTATACATTAAATGACTTTCAATTTCATTTTTGACATTATGATGTAAAGAGTTATCTCCCTTTTAATAATTATAGAATAATAACTGCTCCCTACCATGTTTTTTTCCAATTGGAATTAGCTGAATCATAATAGTATATGAAGACTATTTTTATGACCGTATAGAATTTTGTGCACTTTATTTTTATTTTGCTGTGACCGAATAATGTCCTGCTCCGTCATTATCAATTTTAAAACAATAAGCAGTAGAAATATTGCCAGATAGATTGTTCTCATGACAAACCTGAATTATTGTTAACATGCTTGATTCAACACCCCTGATCTGATAAACCAAAAATAATCTATTCAACCCTGAATATTTGTACTTGAAACCTTGGAACTATTAATAAGTCTTAGCTTTTATGATAGCAAATGCCAATAAACAATTTTTTTCTCTATTTTAGAATGGCCCTGAAATACAGTTAATACGAAAATAGGTAAAATAAACTTGGCTTAATTATTGGTTTGTTTTGTATGTTAAAACAAGCCCAAACTTAATGAATTTTTGAAGTCATTGAACAAAAAATAGAAATATTAGCTGATTACTATGAATAGCAACACTGGTTCACTGAGGTCAAAATTCAGGTGACTTGTGTTACAAAGCAGTCTTGTTAATGCCTCACACAAAGACTCATTGAAATTATTAAATTTATAACCAGTTTTAGTCAAAGATTAGACTCTAATGACAAGTTTCATTTTTCATTTATTTTAAAATCATGAGATTAATCTCACAGATGCCTTGACGTGACAATTCCAAATTACTGATGCAGAGCAAAGATGTAAACTAAAAATGATGAAATAAAATATGAGGTAAATATTGATGATATTTAAATGGCAACTTTAATTGTTCTTGAAATTCATCTCAAAACCTGATATTTATGTTTTCAAATTACATGCATGTCATTGTGATGAGAGTAAGGTATTAAGCAAATTTATTTTCTGTTGGTGAGATAATTAATTAGAAAATTTAATGAGACAAAAGTCCAATTACAGAATAATATGAAATACTAGCCAGTTGAGAATTAATTTGATATTTTTCGTACCATGAGCCTGACCTTTAAAATGAAATTAATGTCAGTTACAGTTAAATCTGTGTGAATGAAGATGACAAAATTATGTCAGGATGTTTGTATTAATGATATAATGAAGAGGTTTGAACATGGGACAATTCAGGTTAAAAACTAGGTCACCAGGTCAAATTGCAGGAAAACTATAAAAGTTGCAATCTTTACTCAGGTGAGCAAAAAATGGCCATCTTGGCCCTCTTGTTTCATTTTCTCAGAAAGAGTGTAACTGACAAAAAAAATGACAAATGGTCACGTTAAATTGGATTCCAGTGTGTTCAATCAATAATTTGACAAGCTTTAAACAACTGAAAATGCAGAGTTTATAAGGGAAAATATGTTACATAGCTTGTCAATTCTGTAGAAATTCTATGATGATTGAGGCCAGCAAAGTTTTAAAGTATATTCAATGTTTGATTACTTACCGGGTAATGAATTCACCTAATCGACTGCGTCTGGTTACTTAAAATATGCAATGTGATTGTTACCAAATATGGAATATATTAAGTATCCCTTAATTAGCTGTGAATAACTAATTGACTCTGCAGTGGTAAGTAATCATGTTATAAGAAATTGATAGCTTCCCCTGTGAATATCTTCTTAAATAAAATATGATCTTACACCACTTATTTGCCCATAGATAATTGAAAATATTCCAAAAGGTATGAGTTATCTAAAGCCATGTATGTATAGAAGACTTAAAATATTCATGTGAAGATAGCTGTAAAACAAACTACAATCTCTTAGATACTCTTATTAACTAACTGGCTTTGTATATGTATGGACAGAATAAAACATATGCATCTGACTAACTGAAGGTAAAATACATGTATTTTATCTGTTATTTATCAAGTACTGCTCTTTTTCATTTAAAACTAAAGAATTGTTCTTTTTTTAAAATTTGATTACAAAACTTACTGTTTTAATAACATTTTTATTTTATTATGATCTCTGTATTTAGACTAAAACTGTCATATTTTCTTGGTGTAAATAAATAAATGTACAATTATGCAAATTTAAGATTTATGTTTGAGAAAGACTGATGATTATAATATTGTTTATATGTTTCAAATAATTGTTTTGTTTTCTCACTTGGTAAAAAATATAGGAATTCATATTGTAATGTGCTTGCTAAAATTGTGATGAATTTTCATGTACCTTCAATTTTAAGCCTTAGAAACTGGTATCTCTCAGCAGGAGGTGTTATTCTGGTGACTGACGGTAGATTGTTTATTAGGTGAAAAAATTCAATAAAAATCAATCAAAATTGAATTGCCTGGATTATGCATCTTTTATGAACTTTGGTTTCATTGAAGATAAATGAGTACTTAAATAAATGCAAATCTTATAATCTTTGTATCACCAAAAATGCAGATTTATTTCTTTAAGATGCTGAATTTGTCATTTAACCTGTGTTATATAAGAGATTCTTTTCTTATTGAACTTCCATAAACTGCATTTGAATTCCAGCTTTTCAGTTTTGAAATATGAATGATTTAAGTCTGTTTTTATACTAGTAAGCCTTTCTAATCAAATTGAATTAAAATAATCCGTCTTGAATTTTTAGACTGGTACATATCATTTCAACATTTTTATGTTCATTTCAAAAATTGGTTTCAAAACACTAGTCATATGCAGGTTAGTATACACGCATTGATAAACTATGTTTTAACTATTTGGAGTTTGTCTTTTTGAAATTACAAGTCAAACACAATATTTAACAATACTTATGTATGGAAATTATTTTTCTGTGTATTTTGCTGTATAAAGATATGTCTGGACTTGTGTTTTTGCCAATGTTTTCTCTCAAGCTTAAAAATTGAACTTAAGGGAAAAGCATAAGCATTTAGAAGATTTAATTGTGTAAACTTTGTGTCTGAACTTATGTCAAATGTTGGCAATGTGTTTTAATTGGAAGTGTAGTGTCTGAAGTGCTTGGTTTATCGAATCTTCCAGTGGTTAGGATTACAGAACTGTTTATAATTCATCTAAAATTTGTGATTTCCTCCATTATATCTTATTCTTTTTGAATTGTGCTATCTGTTCACTTGTAATATTTTCTTTAATAATTTAATATTTTAAGACAGAATTATGTTTTGAAATAAACTCAAATGATATAGGTTTCTTGAGATGATGACAGAAATTGTGTTAGGATTTTTCTGTTCTGAATAATTACATTAAGGCTTTTGAAGAATTTTTTTTAAAGTTTCTGAAGTAAGTTTTAAATTTTGTTCTGGCTATTTTTTTGCATTTTTTTTATGAGTATGATGATTTAGTTGGAAAAAAAAGTTATAAATGTGCTTTAAGGTGTACATTCTTATCCTCTACACTTCTGCTCAGGCTGAAATATTCTACCATCCTTGTGTTGCCATTTATCTGATATTGACCATCTTTGGGTCCTGGAAAATATAGTCGTAATAATGAGTTTGTCTTGTTATCAAGTTGAATTATAGGGGAGTTATTGAAAGCCAGTACAAAAATATACGGTCATTGTAACAATATGGTCAAAATATTTATGTGGTTGAACGTGAGGTTTTACTATAATGATGTATTCGGATCTTGATCTTAAAAGTGATAACTATCCAGAATGAGCATTACATCCTCTTGGAAGAAGTTTATATTAGTAACAACAAACAACAGTTGTTATCTGTATGGTCAGCATTTTTTGGTCCAATAATTTTTGCAGTGTTGTGGACCTTTGTTTATCTAGACTATTCCAAACTACTTGTTGGACTTCAACTAAAGCTTGAAGTTGAATGGAAATATCATGAATGTGAATGAATAACTGAATCTTCTGTTAGTTCAGTGTGACATGTATTTTAATTACAAATAGTTATTAGGACATTATGAACAAATGGAACTTTTATTTACTTCCAGGCTAAGTTCAGCTGGTTCTTCTAGACATTATTTGTCTACAGCAAATTCACGGAAACATCGGACATATGGTCCAGCACGATCAGAGAAATCAATGAATAAAAGTGCATCAAGTCAACGGACGCATAGAATGCTGGTGAGTTTTTCGGGTACATTTTGAATAAATGTTGGTATCAGTTCAGTTTTTTGCAGGTGGAGAAAGAAATCTTTTACAATTGTTAATGACACCAACATGCTTTTCAATATTTTAAATCAAATTCGTTTCAAATACCTGGTAATCTATCCATTTTAAATCTTTCTCTTCCCTTGGTATGCATGGATTTCCCTGACACAGGTTTCTTACGTCCCTGATGCGATATTCAACCGGGGACTTGCATTGAGAGTGACCACTGCATCCTCGGGACCCCTTCTGACTGGGAATTCGCCCTTGGCTTTTTCTGTGTGGGACCCCCCAAAAATCGCAAGGCCCCACTAAAGTGTTGGAGATTGGAGTCCCGGGGAAACTCGGGTGAAAAATCTTAGGGTAAACCCTGGTATGAATGTTTATAACTGTGTAAAATTGTGTAAATAACAATGATTGAAATATTGTGCCCCTGAAATAGCCCTCTGTTAGCTTCAATGTAATGTTCAATTTCTTCAAATTAATATTTATGTAAAGTATGGAATAATTCTGCGAAATTATCTGTTCGAGTCTAAAAATTACATATCATTACTTAGTAAGCATATAACGTCTATCAAAATCATATTGATACCTGATGAGTAGTTTTCTTGTAACTGATTTTCCACAAATTCAATGACTGCTCCTTGTTTTTGATTTACAGTCATATATTACTACAATAGACTTATCTGTGTTGATTATATATCTAATAAAATTTACTTTGGATTTCCTCTTAATCAAAATAATTTGTTATGTGATATAAATAAAATCAAAATGTTATTAGAATTTTCTGTACAAGTTAGCATAATATTTGAAATCATGAGCATGTTCATTCTTTGAAGCAATTAAAATACTTTTGTTCAAAATCTGCATACAGTGAAGTCAAAAATTGTTCACAGTGTGATCAATGTCAAATAATAGTATTCATTGGACAAAGTTTGGTCTTTTCATATTTTTCAAGAGTCTAAAAATAAATTGTCATAAACTTTTAAATTATATCCGATGTTTAGTAGTTTTAAGAACATTTTCTTCTCTGTGTGATATGTTGGATTGGAAATGCTGCCAAAATTGACGAAAGGGCTGTTAAATGTTAAGTCAACTTAAAAGGTAAAATTTAGACCATGCTTATTGATCGGCCGTGATTGAAATAGCTCCATGGACAGAATTGTGTTAATCCATTGGTAAATATCCATACTGAATGTGTGTTAATTCATGTAAATTGAATTCAATCAAAAGTCAACAATTTTAACAAGGCTGGAGGTAAAATTTTTGTAGCATCTGATGATTTTATTTGAACAACATTTGCAAAACCATTAATTACTTAAAATATTAATCTTCTAGGATAGGACAGAGGTTTCCTAATTGACAAACTCCATAAACAGGATAACTCATATTAACAAAATTTAAACTTTACAAAAATGTGTGAATCTTTAGCTAAGAATTAGCAATTTCAGTGGATTCCTTGTTTGCATATAAAAGTATTTATTCTATAATTTATAATGATTCCAAAAAGTTTTCAATATGTATATAACATGTTGCGTACATACCAAGTTTATCAAAACACAGGAATTCCTGTAATGACCAGTTTTGCTATTCAACTTCTAAGTCCTGTCTGTAATTTCAAACTTAATGTAAATACCACCAAATTACTTTCCTTTATTTTTGTTTGGCTCAATTTTTGTGCTTTTCACTAAAATTGTTTATTTGTGGTGACATAAATTCGTGTATACAAAAAAATCAAATTTTACCAAGAAGTTAATTTCTCAGTTTTGGACCTGGATTTTTTCTAAGAAACACAATTTAAGATATTGCTAATTTTCTGATGGTTTTCCAATATGTTGGCATTTATATTCTTTGGGATTTGATTTCATAGTTTGATCCCCAATGAAAATTAATGAAACTACAGTAATTAGACTTTGAGGTAATGAGATTTGTCGAAGGGGTTTATAGCTATCTCGATACATTATGAGTTGAAATCATTTTAAAAAATTGCTTGTTACAGTCAAACCTGAGATCATTGCTTACTTATTTCATTATCAATAGCCAGTCATAAGCAAACATTTATTAACACACAAGACTAAACATACCTCCTTAAGATGGCTTTCCTCTCATCAGGACTATATTTCTCCCCTACTTTTGGTGGCCTATATTCACAGGTTTGACTGTATAATGTTTCTGTCTGTTAAGGCCTAGAAAAACAAGTTTTGTTTCTGGTTACCTGACCAACACATGTTTTAGCTGCCAACTCATAAGTTTTTATGGCATCCAAGTCTTAGTAGTATATTGTAATTTTCACCAATATATGTAAAAAAAAACAAAAAAGAAAAAAATACCTACCTACCGACCCATATTTTTTTGGTCATGTAACCACAAACAAAGCTTCTTTTGGTTTAGGCCTAATATTTGGTTATACAATGTCTATTTATAATTTGTATAGGTCTCGAATTACACATGTTTATTTCATTGAAGATTAAATATATTGCATTGCACTTACTCCATAGTTAGGTACTCTTCACAAAATAAAATTCTTGCACTTGGCCAAATACCATATTTACACATTTCTCATTGCAAGCATAATTATTGAACTTATACATTTATTATGATTTTCAAGAATATTAACTTGCCCAAAATATGATACATTCACTCCAGACTTCCTGTAAATAGGTAAAGACTGATTAAGCAAAGACCTATTAAATCATTTAATGTCATCTTACAGGTGTCTACACCAGGGTTGGAGATCACCAGCAATGATTCAATGTTTGAAGCCACCAATGATAGTCCACAAGGTAAAAGGTTAGAAAAAGAATGGTCAGCACTTTCACAGTGTAGAGCTCTGAAACGTTCATCTGAGGTATATGATAATTTTGTAACTCGTGTTTATTTGTAATGAATGTATTTGTTGTTTAATCCAATGTTTATGGCTTTCAGGTGTCATAAAGCTTTTATCTCGGACAGTCATAAAAGTCTATCTTAAAGAAATATTTGTTATACAAAGACTAGCCATTTTGCCCACTTGCGCAAAGTCTGACTTCATTTTCATTACATTTCAGATTGTTTCACACAGAGTGGACCGAATGTACTTCATGACTGGCAATAAACTAAAACTTAAATCAAAATATCATGTAGAAGAGGATGATATCCAGCATTTACGGGAGTTACAAGCAGCTAGAGCCTCGTCCCGGGCATCTCGGTACGTTGCTGTGGTTACATGTTTGAAAGTACAAAACATGCGTGTGTTGCTAACTAGAAAATCCTGTGTGTTTTTCCAGCATCTTCTTACACTAGATATTTTGACTAACCCTTTAAAAATTAACTTTCATATCATTTGCAAACTGTATAATTGGCCAAACATGTCTAATTTCAAAATCGTTTGATAAATATAATGTTTCAAAATTTCAAACAAATACAAATAGTAATGCACTTAAGACACAGACAGATATTTGGTACGTCTGTTTGAAGATATATATTTTTCACTCCCTTGGAATAAATAATGTAGGGTTTGTTTTGTATAAACGAATTATTGTATCTTTATAGGTTGATACATGTTAATAAATATTCTTACAGTAATTGATTTTGATAGAATCAAATATACTATATTGTATTTAAAAGTAAAAAATTCAACGTAACCAGCCTGTTTCAGAGCATAGAATTGCCTTAAATGAGACAAAATTTTGTTATATTGCAAAAAAAATCTATTGGATCTATTGTAGACAATAATATACAATATAGGTTAGCACCAGGTCATAGCTGTCTTTTCTTCATTATTATTAAGACTGATTAAATCAATTAGAATGATAGGAAAGATATTTAGGATTTCCTGCCTTTTGATGAAGTATAGTTCTTCTGTAGTTTCCATTTAGATACTTTCCTGACTGGGGCATTGAAATTACACCAAACAGATACTTCAACAATTAACCTGGGATTGTCTGAGATATTAAAATTGGAGACCAGTCCAAAGATTTCTGAAAACAAAACTTTCAATTGATTGGTTATCGAGCAAAGTCTTTGAATTAACCAATGGAAATGCTTTTTTCTAAGACTGGTCTTCAAATCATATGTTTGGGATGTATCTAAGTTTTGTATGGTTGTATGAACTGAATGTTTTATCTTGTTGTGTTGGAAGCAAAATGTAATTATAGAGAAAGTTTAACTCACAAAAAATGGATCTGTAAAATTTTTGATGATTTAGTAGAGAATAAAAATGTACTTAAATTTTTGTTAAGAAGTTGTGAGAAATACAGTTTTTAGTCGGTATTTATTAATATTCCTGCAATTAATATTTTATTGGGAATCTAAGACAGTTTTTCTTGATTGTATCAAATCAGTTCATCAACCATTGATCCTCCCTCCTTTTTGAGCTGCATAAAGCCAGAAAAATAGCCATGTTTTGGGTTACCTGACCAACATGATTTTTTTGGCACAGCCCCTAAAGTTTCTCGCTGCAAAATCCAATGTACAAGTATAAGTAGGAATGAATCATGCCTAATAGGCTGACAAAGGGTGTTAAGCAGAAAAAAATAGACAGGAAATTTTCTCTGACCTACCTACTCTGAATTGTTTGCTCATGTAATCCAAATTTGGCTATTGTTCTGTCCAAATGACAAAAGCACTCTCATGAAATGAAAACAGAACAGGTGTTCTTGTCATTATAAGGTGAGACTTGTCTTACTAATTCTTTTGCGTACTAACACCTTAGCTAGTTGCTCTTGTTTTCTTTCTACTTTCTAATCAGTGATGAAATTAGAGAGAGGACACAGTCCATATTGAAGCAAAAAGATGCAAATGAAGCAGATAGACTTCATAGAATTGAAAGAAAGCTATCTAGCATTGAACATCGTTTGAGTCACATTGAAGAGCAATCTGAGGATAGGCTTAATGATATTGTTTCTGGACCAAGATCAGTGCACATAAATAATGTCATAGATTACATGGATGCTACTTCTAGCACAAGTTCTGAGTCTGGTATTCATGAGCAGGATGAAGGTAGTGATACTGAAGATGAAGATTTTATTGCCAAAGAAATGAATAAAAGAAATGCTATTGCTGAAAATGAGGAAGATTCTGATGAACTTGGTGATGATAGTGATGGGAATAATGAGAGACCGGTCAGTAGGGTTGAGATACGACCTCTTGCTGAACATCGAGATGAGTCTGCCGGAATACAGCTGTGGGATATATTATCTCATGAAAAAGGAGCAGCATATACCGACACAATGTTAAAACTATTTGAAATTTATCCAAATATGCATGTAAGGCCACAACTCTTGCCTAGACATGAAGTTAATTATAAAGACACCAATGAATTAACACTTGGTGTTCCGAGAAAAGTACGGAGAGCAAAAATGAAATCTCCGCAGAAGAAAATTGAAATTACACCACAGCAAGAAAAAGAGTTAATAGGGAATGATGTGACCCCTGTTTGTAGGTATTGTAAATTGAAATCAAAACCATTAGACACCAGTTATCCCTCTGATAATAACAAGGAACGTTTTAAGAAAAGATTCCCAACAAGAAAGCCAAACATAAAAATCTCTCATCATCCACCCATTGAATGTGACTGTAGACTTGACCCAAGGTGTAACAAAGGTCCATTTTTAACAGTCACAGGTCGCCAAGTGCCACTGTGTGACAGAGACATTCTGTATAGTATAGCTTGATAGTCTGATCCTGAAAATGTCCAAAATTAGGAGAACAGCTCAAATTTACATGTTCAATTAATGAACCCATCGTTTGCAACTTTGAAAACAACCATACTGTTTGATTACCTCTTTTCACATTTTTAGCAATTTTACTAGTATATTTATTGGATGTTGTTGACCATTGGTTATACATTTATACTACATATACATGATGTTCAAAATCCATTAAACATAAATTAACTTTGATATTTGTTGATGTTAATGATTATCTGTCTTCTTGCATTGATATGCTAATATCTTAATGATCAGATTTCAGTGTATTTTAACTCGCAAGAAAGGAAATAAATTTTACTGGAATCCATGTTTGTATGGCACAACTTGTGGTAGTGGCTGCCTATACAGAAAATTTCAGGATCACTCATTAGTTTTAAGAGATGAAAGTCAATAATTTTGCTTAAAACATGATACACTGTCTGATTGTTCAAATTTATGTCTACATTAAATTGTCTGGCTGTCAAGCACTTGTCAAGATTCTCTATCAAATGTCTTTGCATGAAGGTACAATTGGAGGATCTTCCTGCCAGTAATTCTTAGTGTTACAGATTACAGCATAGTCATTGCAATTTCATTTACTTTGCTCTACCCTCCACTCTTTAAAGGGTTGGAATGAGTTCTTGTTAAAGATTTAGAAATGAAAAATTTGAATAAAATATGCATTCAATGGTACTGCAGCATTTAAATGACACCTGTAACTTGATGAACACTTATACTGAAAAAATATTCATAACTTTGTAATGAATAGCAAAAAATGCATGCATTAGTATTAGAAGGATAGACTCAATAAGAACTTACAAATACAGTGAAACTTCATTATTACCAGCATCAATATCATGAGCACCCAAGTTATCTCGAGGAGTTTGTAAAGTCACGTGAATATTTGTTCTTAGTTGTGTATCATTTTCAACCCACCAAAAAGTACCTCATTATTACAAGCACCACCTTTTTCTCAAGCATTTAGCCTGTTCCAATGACTCCTCGAGATAACTAGGTTTTGCTGTTCTAGTATTGTAAAACCCCAAACATTTTTTCCAAAGGCCAAAAATTGGATGTTGCTATTCAGGTTCAGAAGGGAATGGTTGCACTGCAAACCATTTCCAATGAGCCATATTTCAGTTTATAAAATATTGCTTTGAGTATTCTTTACGCTTTCTTACTGAAGAGCAACTGACAAAGAGGTGAGACGAGTTGTTATTGTACTAGCATTTCTATCTCCTCACTTAGAGAGCTTTTCCTTATGTTATATCTAGTAACACAGACTAATATTTACAACTATTACTAACTCCACACACTAACTGGATCATGCTTCTCTTTTATGATACTGTAGAATGATTTTTCTTCAATTCTTTGTATTCTTTCCTCCTAAAAGCGATTGATCTATGTTAAAAAAGTATGGAAGATTCATTTTTAAAAGACTCATAATGGTTAAATATTATTTGTAACGGAAAAAGTTTACCAATATTTAAGTAAGTTTGTTTGATTAATATAGTGAAATTAAACTTGATTGATTGATCAATTGGACAAACAAATTAACAAATGAATAAACAAACAACAAATGCTATTGATTTATTATTGATTATTGGTCTTGTGTTCATAAATAGATCTGGACGCTCAAAAGGAGATGTTTACAGACCTCATAGTCTCAAGGTAATATTGTTAAGTATCTATGAAAAAATGAATTTGTTTATATGATGTCTACATGATGGTTTGGGCCATTATAATTATAATCATTATAATATTTATTCTTGATTATAATTCAATGTTTAAGCAATGACTTAAGCAATGGCAAAAGATTACTAAATGATACTTTGGTTTCATCTTCAAATTGTTTGCAGTATGGATTTAGATTTTCAAATCTCTATTGTTTAATTTGGAATACATATGGTACATGTACTTAGGTGACTCACTGAGCTAGATTGACATTTAATGCTTCACATTTCAGACTGATGTGTCAAATGGTGATTTAGAAGTTGGGCTTGTTGGTGAGTTTCATGAAACTGCTACTTACACCTATAATTAATTACTCAGAATTGAATGTTAAAATTTTGTATTTTGTCGCCAAAAATCATACCAGAATATACCAGTGGAAAATGTGCCTTATTTTGTGATTTCTAACTTATGATGACATGAATATTTTGAAATTCTTTGATATTGATGAACAAAATCCTTTCATAAATGCCATACATTCTTCAATAATTGGCCCTGGGACAATTTTACTCACTATTTTTTTAATTTGCCTAGGCATTGCTGGAACAATTTTTTGATGCATTGGAAAATATAAAGTATTATAAAAAAAATGATTCATTTGTCAGGAATTTTGTTTTTGATGAGTATTGGGGCATTTTTAAAGAATATTCGGTAGTTCCAGGATCTGTGATTTGGCCTCCCCTTCAGAAGATAAATGAGTTGCATATCTTCAGCATCTTTGAATGCAGCACTTAACAAGTACATGATATTCAACAATCTTTTGGTCATGGATACATTATTTGCCATTGAGGTCATGTCTTTGGCTTCGAGCGTGTCGTGTTCATACCTCGTGTGTCTATTGTTCAGTTTTTTTTACAGAAAATGAAATTACTAGAGAAATTAACATCTGAATCCAATATATTCATTGTCCTTACATTAACTAACTACAAACCATAATAAATATAAGTAATCTTTTTTATTATTTTCTAAATATATAAATATTGTTACATTATCTCAGTTTCTGATGAGGGGAGAAGGGCCAACCGACATAGAGTAGAGAATGGACACAAAGAAAATAGAGACGTAAGATTTTATTCCTTTTTTGTGTCATTCATTGAAATGTTTATATTTTTTGGTACGTGTAGGTATTTTGATTAATCAGTTTAATGCTCATAAAATTATGAGTTATTAGTACAGCACTAATATGAGATTTTTAATTTATTAGTTTTGTTCTCAGGAAGTATACTAGTACTGAGTAAATTTGTACATTTTGATAATCAATAATTGATGCAAAATTACTGATCGCTTCTTATTAACTCTATTCTTTTATCATATATCTGTTTGAGTAATCTGCTGTTTAGTGCACATGTAATGTATGTACATGTAGATAGTAATAATACAATAGAGATCTTGTTACCTTGTTACGGAAAGGTTTGTCTTGTTTGGATGTGACAAAATACATGTTCAGTTGATGTACTTATTTCTTCTTAAGGAAATTTCTGTGTTAACTGTTCCAACAGCATCAAAATCATTTAAAAACTATATGTTACATAATTTGATGTTATTGCATGTATGCCTGTTTATAACGTTTTAATTGATTATTTATTGTAAATAATGGAAGTTATATACATATTTTTCAGCCTAAGGTGATAGTTAGTCAGAAAACATTGACACCACGTCCTCATTCAAGCAATAAGAGTCCAATACAAGGCTGGTCAGGAGAAGATGCATCAGAGAAGGGTACAATCGTTGCTAATGGTATTTCTAAGGATGACACATTTCACAACAACTCAGGAGAAAATGCTGAGGGTGGAAAAGAAGTGAATGATGTGGAAAAAGAAACAGAAAACTCAAGAACCAATGCAATAGAAAATGCAGATAAAATTCAGGGTAATGAAAAAGATAACAAAGACACTGAAGCTGAAAATATTGACAATGAAAAAGAAATTAATGAAACAAAAGACATTAAAGGTAATGATGATAATACTGGTAAAGACAATGTGGAAAATAAAGAGACTGCTGATATTGATGATTTAGTTGTTGTAACTGTACAAAAAAATGAAGATGGAGGTGAGGAAATAGATTTGAAAGAGGAAATTAAGGGTAATACTGATGATGAAAAACGTGTTCAAAAGACTGAAGACCCTTTTGAGGAAGCAGAGGATAAAGATCAAACTGATGTCAAATCAGAAGATTATCTTGGGAATTAAAGAATTTTTTTTCTAATTGTTTAATGTACTTTTTGTAGGGTATTTAAATTTGTATCTCTTCCATCATATTTCTCATTTCATATAGTTCTTAAATTTTCAATATTTGTTTATGTATTCCTAAAAGTTAACCTGACAAAGATTTGACATCAAATTGCAACTATATAAACTTATAGATAATTTAGTTTTTCAAATATTTGTCCATTTTGGTCTGCTTTTTTTAAAAGTAGTAACAATTAAAACATGACCTTATGTAGATTTTTTAACATTTAGTATAGGAGGGACCGATAGTTTATGTTTATCTCCAGAAGTCTTCACAAAGCTTTAAAATTCAGTCACCCTTTTTGTATCCAACCTAATTGAACAGCCAAAGTGTGTGTCTTGTGTCGATGAGTAAAAATATTTCTCATTTCTTTTTTTTTCAGAAATATCTGAATCTGTTGTATATCACAAAACTGTTAGAATTTACTGGAGGCTGTTTTAGCTTTTTTATTTTGTACATGTTTATGCATTACAATGCTGTATTTGTTCATTGTAATAAACAAATGCTAGAAAAAAGTTTACAGTTACTCGACCAGAAAAATTGCATTGGAAAATTTTGCTTTTCTAATTTTTTTCTTAACCTTTTGTACTTTGAAGGAACAATTTGTCCCTAAATGTTGTCATACTTTAGATCTTTCTTTAAGACGCTTTTGGAGTTGGTGCCCAAAATTAGAGTCAGTCAGTCAAGTAACAGTAAACTCAGTTGTTCTTTTTCTGGCCTAATGATGATAATACAATCAAACCTGTGAATAAAGGTCACCTAAGGTTACGAAAAATATGGCTTTCTTTCAGACGTGAATTTTCACTATCATATTATTAGTTACATGTTGGAGATTGGCATCCATTGACTTGTGGCTTTTATTTATTACATAACATTAAGTCAGACTTGATTGTATTTTGTTATTGCTGTGTTTTATACTTGTTTGATAAAATCATTAGTTAGCAACTCTTACATATTTGATATCATTTTATACTGCCTTTTCTATACTTGCTGATACATTTAGTCATGAAGATGCAGCACGAAAAACACAGAAAAACTCAATTGAATAATCCAAATATTCTCAAATAAATGCCCTAACAGTTACTTTTTACAGATTTTTCAGTATGTTGAAATATTTGTAGAACTGTTAAAGGAGCGATATATAGTGTTTATGGAGTCACAACTTTTTGATGTCTTTTTTTCTCAGAACTGATGGAGGCATTAATCAATGGAAGTGAATTTTATTAAGAAATAATTTGATAATGATGTAGGATCTCAATAAGGTCAATAAAAGAGAAATTTACCAAATAAATACTTAAGTAAAAATTGGTGAATACACATTTTAGTGAAAATAATTTTTTTGCTCAAAGTTATTCTGAATATTTCATTGTTTTTTTTTTGTTGTTGTTGTAAAAAGAAAATTGTTTATTAGATAGCTCACTTGTACATAATGTAAATGAATATTTGGTACATTCCATAGCAAATACAAAATGTAGGAAGTGCCTGGGGGTTTGTTGCCATCATCAAACACCCAAATACAAAATGTACTTGTCTTTTAGAATAATATGAACATGATTTATATTATACAAAAACCCCTGCTGTAAATGAAGTTATATGATATAGGGTAATATGTATGCTTGTATTTATATAATTTTTATACCAAATATTTATAAAATTTGTACTAATTTTAGTGTCTGTGATATTTCATCCTATGAGTACATTAAGGATACTGTTGTAGAATGTCTTCATATCATAGAGTTACAACCTTTTTGCTTGTCAGAAACAATTTATATTGCTCATTGATAGATTTATAATTAATCATAACTTATGCAAAATTAAATATCTTACGAATTTTCTATTCTGCCGCATGACGTATTGGTTGCATCAAATTCAACACATATGGTTTTTAGTTAAGCAGCTCTGACAGGTTGACATTATTTATATTTTTGACCAGTATAAAACGTCTGCAGAGTGACTCAGACCACATGGTGCATACAAACAAAATCCTTACGACAAATTTTGTGTTGTTCTTATTGCTCATTCTCATATTTTCTGTCAATCCTACAAAAAAACATTTTTTCCATACTTGTATCAATTGTCACATGTTTTTACAATGATTGGTTTAGTTTAAGCTGTGCAATCTTCTTTTTTGTACATGAATTTATTGTTTGTTGATGAATTTTCTAATTTATGTATTTCCCTCTCGCTTGTATAATAATTATGATTCTACCAGTAACATATTCACTCACATCTTCATGTTACTATCATTTACATTGTAATACATCTTACAGACAAAATAAGCATTGATTTTTATCTTAGTTCCCTCCAAACTGCTGCTCATTCTCCAAATATGGAAAAACCCAAGAATGTAGGCCACTGTAGGTATCGAGTTTTTGTCAAGCCAGCTTGCTGTGAGCTCAACATAGTTGTCAAGATGACGGTTCTGTGTTTGTGCATCCGTGACTTTTTTGTCCGGACCATAATTTCCCTATGCATCAATGGATTTTAGAATAACTTGGAACATTTATTCACCATGATGAGACAGTTTGTCATGAGCAAGACCCAGGTCCGTATCTCAAAGGTCAAGGTCACACTAGGGGTTAAAGGGCAAAAATTGGCATGTTTTTTTCCTTGTCTGGGCTGTAAAAAGGACCCTATGCAGGCTAAACATGTTGCCATTTGGTGTTCTTTATGCACTTGGTCATTGTTAGCTGAGGTTATTAGTCCATTGTATCAATAAGAGTGCTAAAAAGTGACTATGATCTCCAGTTTGACTGTATAATAACATGCAGTTTCTGCTTGTAGAACTGAGTTTATGGATCAAGTCTTAGAACTAGACACTCTAACAGGATTCTAGGGAGCTCAGTCTTAAAATCAACCAATGGCAAAGTCTCCAACCAATCTCAAGTAAAGAAAACAATACACAAACTATCCATATATTTAGATTTTTATTACAAAATGTGAAAAGCTATCACATTAAATTTAAGGGATATTTGATAAATAATATATATTCAAATCTTTGTTTAGCTCATCAGATTCTTTAACATGTTTAATTATTTCAAATTGTGATTTAAAAAGGTTCACATCATCATCATTGAGAGATGAATACATCAAGTAAATATTTACAATGGACCATTTTAAGAGTGCAGCTTTTTCATTGGTTAAGCTCAGAACCGATCAACAACCAAGAGGAAGACGTTCTGACATTTGTTTAAAAAAATTCATTAAACACTCAATGAACTGACCATGTATACCGGTAATCAAAATTGTGCAAGATTGTGTTATTTGGTGAATGTATACACTATACAACAAGCAATCACAGAAAAAGAATATGTGAGATTTTCCATCAAAATGTCTTATTAAAAGACTTGTGGCTCAAAAATGTGATATAATGAAGAAAATAAATGAGGAAACTTTTAACATTGATCCAGACAATAATCAAAGTTTCTGCTCTGAACAAAGGAATTTATAAGCAAGTGGGAAAAGAAGACACATGGTAACTTTCCAATAGCACATGCAGCCATCTAAACACACAATACGGAGATAAAATTCCACTGTAATAATGATCTTTAATTAAGAAAAGATCTGAATACTTTAACATTGAAGTATAAATTATGAGTGGGTGAGACAGTTCTAATGGCACAGTTTACCTCAAACATTGACCTAAAAACATTTAAATTTCTCAACTTCATTATCATTACAACATACAAAGAGAATCAGCACACACCATGTAACAAAGAACATTTTTAAGCAATTATAAAGTTTGCAAATGAACCAACTTTTGCCAGATGGGAAAAACCTTACTTTATTTTTCTGAAAAACAACAAGAGGGCCATGATGGCCCTGCATCGCTCACCAGAATAAATATTAATTAACTTGTTACTAAAAAGGTAATAAAGGTACATTTGTGGGCAAATAATGGGGAACAATAATAAACTTGATAAAGGACCATCAAAGGATACTACAAAAGAATATTTGTGATGACTGAAGGATGCCACAGACCAAATTTGGTGATGATCCAACCACTGGCTCATCAAAAGAAGTCATTTTTAGGTATTTCTATGTTTAGCTCTAGCGGCCCCTAATTGGGGCCAACCATTTTTATTTGAGCAAATCTGATAGAACACTATCTAAATATGCTAAAAACCAAGTTTGGTAATAATCCATCCATAGAAACATGAGAAAAAGTCATTTTAAGGTATTTCTATGTTTAGCTCTAGCGGCCCCTAATTGGGGCGAACCATTTTTATTTGAGCAAATCTGATAGAACACTATCTAAAGATGCTAAAAACCAAGTTTGGTAATAACCCATCCATAGAAACATGAGAAAAAGTCATTTTAAGGTATTTCTATGTTTAGCTCTAGCGGCCCCTAATTGGGGCCAACCATTTTTATTTGAGCAAATCTGATAGAACACTATCTAAAGATGCTAAAAACCAAGTTTGTTAATAATCCATCCATAGAAACATGAGAAAAAGTCATTTTAAGGTATTTCTATTTTTCGCTCTAGCAGCCCCTAAAAGGGGCCAACCATATCTATTTGAGCAAACTTGAGAAAGGACCATTCTAAGCATGCTACAGACCAAGTTTTTTTTAGCAAATCTGATAAAAATCCATATAAGAATGCAACAGACCAAGTTTGGTGATGATCCATCCATTGGTTCATGAGAAGAAGACGATTAAAGGTTTTTCTATTTTTAGCTCTAGTGACCCCTAAAAGGGGTCAACCAGAACAATATGAGCAAATTGCAGTTACAAAGTCAAAAGGCTTCTGCACATCAAATTTGAAGTAAATTTGACGGGTAGTTTCTGAGGAGAAGACCATTGTTGACGCCAGATGATGGATACCGGAGCATCCATCTACCCATCCTAACAGCTCACCTTCGGTTCTGGTGAGCTAAAAAACTTACTTGTTAATATCAAGCAAACCCTTATCAGACATATCACATTTGCAATAAATCACAAATTCAATCAAGACTTGTGAGTATGACATTAACAACCACTTTGTATAAACTCAATCGTAGGAGCAGATCAAAATAACAGTACACAAGCTTAATACATCTGTATATGAATTAGAAAATTAGCACTTAAAACACCTAAGGATTGTCCTAGCTAACTAGTCAGAGTCACTATCTAACGCTGCCCTTCTTCTGTCAAACTGAAATAAAAAAAGTGGCTCTTCAGCGTTTATATAGAAGGGAAACTAATCCTAGAGTATTGGTCTTATTTAGTGGGTTGTTAGAATGACCAACACACATCTCTGTTCAGCTAAAATCCCTTAAAAACTTCAACCAGTTGAAAAGAAATTGTCAAGAGCTCAGTACAAGAAGTCTATCAATACTTCATAATTGTGCAATTTCCTTCCTTTATCTAATAGCTGAAGTAGCAAATAAGAAATGTATCGATTCAAGCAAATACAATTTAGGCAAATATTAGTTACAGTAAAAGAAGCAAATGTTGATTGTTCATCATTACACATTGAAAACAGAATGCTACATTTACTGAAACAAATTTATGAATACCTTAACTGTTGTAGTTTTTGCAGTTCTTTCATTCACCCTTTCTAGAAGTCCTTTTAACTGTGTTTCATTTAGCTGAAAAAAATGATGATAATCCAGATGTTTCAATTTTACATAGATCTAGAAGAAAGTCCAATGTTAACTGCATTGAAATATGATCATTTACTCCGAATAAGTTTTCATGAATATTCAAATATTTAGACAGATATATTGCAGCACAAAAAGAAACAGACTAAGATATTGGCAATACCTAATACTTGTTTCCTTATGAATATAATAAAACACAGGTTAAGACAAGCAAAAATCCCTAAACATTTAATAATGTAATTGCAGTAAACCTCACAGAGCAACCATCTAAATATTACAACCACCCAGTTATAATGAACATTTATTTTCAGACAAGCTTTTAATAGCTCTCCCATCAGGTCAACTTGATAATGAGATCACTTGATTATTACAACCAATTTTTCAAGTCCAAAATGTCAATGTTTTACTGCATACAAAATACCTATGCTAAATAATTATTGGTTTACCTTTCCTTGAATTTGGCCAGATTGAGCCATCTGTATTAGCATACCTTCTACCATTCTTGCTTTTTCTGGCTTGGCAACAGCTATAGTATTCACTGATACAATGAAATGAAATCAGTAGTTAAGGAAAAAGGAAAGGTTTTCCTTTACTTCCTTTACTTCATTGATAAAATGCTACATGTATTCAATTGACAAATACTCTTTTAAGTTACAAACGTAAATACTAAAAATATTCAGAACCTTTAAAATCAGAAAAGATCATTTCTACAGAAAAAACATACATAGCACACACTTCAAACACACAATTATGGCAATAAATATTCAAATTTCTCATCAGAATAAAGAACATAAGTTCATCACATTCCTTACATCTTGTTCGTGCAGACTGGTCTAACACTTGACTCAAAATACTGTGCTTCATTTCTTCCATCTGCTTTTCTCTCTCTTTTTGTTGTTCTTGTGCTCCACCACCACCACCTGGGCCCTAAAATATCATACAGAAGTAGATATGGTTTGAAATTACTTTGTTTTTACTCAGGTAACTCAATAACATTGACATGTTGTCACACACATAAACACTAGTCAATGATTTTCTGACTAATGAGTTCAACCTCATTATGAGCCAAGATCTGACCAAAAGAAAAATCTCGCTAAAGGTAATACTCAATTTTAGCCACTACTGAAACGAGTGATGCCTGATAACGATGGCTTTGTATTACAAGATGGAACTATTTCATGACATTCAAATTTCAGATTAATTGATGGACATTTGAAATAATACTAAAGCAGAACACTGGCCTGTTATTTCCATTCAAAAATGAAGTTGTACTGATTTGTAATAACAATGTTAATAGAAGATTATCCGAATATTTCGTCTAGTTACTACTCAAGTTTCGATTCTCACTTAAACATCGACTTCTACCACAATTCTGCCAAATGACTAAACTAAAATTTAACTTCGTTTATAGAAATTATTTATTTAGAAAATAGAAAAGCTTTGATTAAACAAACCCCCATCTGTGCTTGTAATTCTGCCATTCTTCTGGCACGAATTTCTTCCAGATCTGCATCGTCAGCCATGTTGCTAAGAATTTTGACTGGTTACCGGATTTTTATGAAGTTATTTCCGCCTATTACTTTAGATACAACACCATTCTTCTGTACTCTGAGTCCTCATTTTGCTTTCTTCTGCATGTTTTAATAAGCTTCTATCGGTTATGACTACACATGGATTGCAACACCATCTAAGTCAACACGCTATATAAATAAAGTGTTAATGAACAACTATCGGATTGGGTTACACCCCGCCATATATAAGTTGGACGCAACCGATGAAATGAAACCGATGCTGCGGAAGTCTTTGAAGACTGATGATCTTTACATGAAAGAAATCATTGGTAATTACAGAGATTCTACATTACAATGTAGTGTCCCTGATTGTTATAAGGATTAGCATCTAGTGTTCCGTGTCAAGTCTAGTCAAATATTTCTTTATTGTCGGTATGCACAAATTTAACATACAAAACATAAGCTATGTACAGCTTTTGACCGACGGCGCTTTTTCTGCGCATGCGTCGGAAAACTTCACTACAAAATTTCAGGGATACAGGTCAATTCGTAACCAAACCAATTCGTCACCTGTTTTTTGGTCGATTCGTAACCATTTTTACACGTCAATTCATAACCTTTTCAAATCGTTGGTAAATTCGTAACCTTCTTAGTATTTATTGTACTATGTTTTAAAAAGTGTTTTTGGTATTTGACAAGTGTAATTTGGTAAAAATTGGCTAATGTGAATATGTAAAGAGTAGATAAAGGATATATTTATTGGTGAACAATTATGTATAACAGTAGCGTTCATTTACGTTTTATTTGATTTAAACCATTTCGGTGTTTTCTAAATTCATATTATCCTCCCTTTGTTGTGTTCTGAAGTCTTTGAAAGCTTCATAGTCTTTGGGTAATTTAATCCTACTTTTATTTAAACTATTGAAATATTACCCAATCACAGTTTAACCAATGAAATTTTACTTTACATTCACCCGCCGATCTGAAGAGTATAAAAGCTGTTACATCCGTCTCTCGGGTTAACTGACACATGAATGATCTTAAACATGATCCCATTTATTTTAATATAGACGTAAAATATTTTAAGGAATTTTTCTCTTTTAACTTCATGATACCTTCATTACTATATAGATTGTCTATAAACATGGTATCACTTTTATTAGTAAGAAAAAATACATTTATAATTAAATAAAAAATCCTTTTTTAATTTCATGTTAGCCTTATTGTTACATTAAATACACATGCTACTAATTAATCAAATACTGCACAATCAGTTGGGCTGCAAAACAACTCTTAATAACAAATTTAAATTATTTCAAATATTACCTCAGTTGCTATAATAAATATAGATACAAATCTTTTACTATAAATACATATTATTTTTTAAGTAAGAATAAACATGTTTAATGCAGAGGTAAAATTATACCTCTGATTAGTTAATATCTATGTTTAGTCTTATATTATTCAATATACATATATATAAAATGGAATAAAGTCTAATTATTCTTTCTTTCCTATTTTTCACTTTTCTTTTGTAAACATATAAAACATAAATGAATAAATTCAATGATAATAACTTCAAATTACAATAAAAGAAAATGAATACTTTTTTCCAACAACCTAGCACACTTGTCTGGACTGGGAAAGGGAGTGAACTCTGGCCCACCCATTACAGGAGTACTGAAATGTAAAACAAATAGCCCCAGTAAAAATCCTACCAGTTAAATAACAGTTGTTATTGGGGTCTGGTTGTGACCAGATAGCTCAATTAACAGTCATGGGACGATAAACACGACTGAGCCCAGATTGAGCTTCTAGGCCACACTCTGGATCCCAATATTCAATGACAGGCCCTTTTTATTTAAATCCCCAAAAACTGATCGGACTGATCAAAGTGCTATGGTCACTATCAGACCATCAGTACATTTTAATACCCCTACAAAAACTTCAAACCCAGTAAATACCAATAATATATCACTTCACAAATAGTGCATGCCACCAAAGTACTGTGTAGACTATAACGCTCACAGTCTTTGGAATCATGGCATGCACTATCAACACAGAATTTTCTTTAAATATGTATAAAAACTGGGGCACATTTGTTACAGGTTGCCTTTACCTGATCCACCAGCATCACTGAACAAAAAAGTATGGTCTCAGTATACTAGAAAAAAAGGACTACCTTCATTTTTAATAAAGTTTCACCCCTCTGTGTAGAAAGTATTTTAGTTGTAAATATGCATATATGTAACATAATTTTAACAGTTATCACTTTTTGTCCCCTTTTACTTAGTTATTTTTATGGCCCTAATAAGTCAGCCGTTTTTTGTTTGCTCCCCCAGAATACATTATTTTTTATCATTTACTATTTTAATTATTGTTTTAATTACTACACAGAGGGAGAACAAATTTTTTTTTAATGACTAGCAGTCCTGAAATATTCATATTTTTTTTTAAAGATCAATTTAATTAAATAATTATAATTTAGGTCCTGGGGGTTATTTTTGAAACCATCATACTTTCCGGTATGTATCAAAGACTTCATCATACTTTTATAAATGCGGCTGGCCGCAAAAAACAAGTGATTCTGATCTTTAGATGAAGCACACGCTATATCAGAATCACTCAAGAATTTGCATCCTCTTATATATGTTGTAAAAGAGAATGCAAACCACATATCGGAAAGTACTTATTTACTATGGTATCCAAGTGGGCAAAAACTTTTTATCTCTTTAATGATAATAAATCCAAGATATGTGAATATCAGGATGGTAGTCTATGTCCAACAGTAGCAATAAAAACAAGTTATCACTTAAGACAATCTTAAAAATAGCTAAGTTAGAAATCTCAGAATTTAAATTAGAAAGGATTAAATAAAATAAAATAGTCCCCCCGTTTCCTTTTTTATCAATTAAGTAATAAAATAAAACAGTTAATCACTAGTCATATTCATTAAAAAATGAAACAGAATAGTCATACTAAAATAAGAATAATACAGCAAGTAAATAAAATAACATAGCTATACTGCAACAATATAGATTCTTCCCACTTTTTGTCTTTAAAAATAGTAATATAATAAAATAGAATATTAAAATAGTTTTAACAAAATAAGTCAATAAAATAGACACACTTACAAACGTTCACTAAAATAGCCTACCCCTACTATATTGTTTTAAAGATTGTTTTTACAAATATAGGCTACACATTATACTATAGTTCATTGTTAAAGATAGTGAATGCTCGCCCATATGGGAATAACCCGGAGGCGAGGGTAAACAAACTAAAACTCTCTCGGGTTAACTAGGCTTGCTGACTGTCAGATCAGTGAACTTTCTAGGCTTAGGCTTAGACACCCTTTTTGGAAAATATTTTTCCGCTACTTCTAGTGTTTATACACTATATCATTCGTTTTGTTACGTTTTATATTATCTTTATAAACGGTACTATTACCGTCTGTTGATATCTAATTCATTGTATTAGTCGTTTGGCATATTTTGTATTGTCTTTATAAACAGTATTATTACCGTCTTTCTCTGTCGACATCTAATTCATATATCAGTCATTTATTATATTTTGTGTAATCTTTATAAACGATATTACAGTCCATGTCCATATCTACATAACTGAATTATATTGCTCATCTCCTTGAATATATGTGTTTGTCATTTATGTGTATTTAGTCTGAAAGGTAATTTCGGTCTGTGATTGACCAGTACACACGAGAACTAGAATCAGTTTGTATCGATTAGCGGCGTGAAAACGTCTGCCGATTCCGATAATCGATTGCAGTTTTTCATAATTGATTATCGGTCTATCTCATTTAGGCGCCGTAACTAACTACTGATGCCTCAAATTGAACACGCATTCCAGGGAAATCACTCGCGTTGTTTAAAAAAAGATGGCGGATCGTCGATCGAGACGAAAAACAAATATTTGACCACCCCCTAGTCATTTGATGTTAATAGAGCCTGGTTAATGGTTCATATGGATGACACACTCCATTCACCATGCTTATATGTTACAATGCCAACTAGCATAAAGCAGAAGATGGCTAAGAACCAAAGGGTGAATAAATAGAATCAAACACTGGTAGTCTACTTATGTTACACTACTACACTAGAACCGATTATTTAATCGGAAAATCGCATTGGATGTTCAAACCGATTTCAACCGATAATCGATTATGATTTTGAACCGATGTTGCAACACTACTGTAACACAGCTGATAAAACTAAAAGGTACCCCAACAAATGTAAATTGTCTTTTCTCTACTTGTTCTGTTTGTTGGCCCAACAGTCTTCAGACATTGAGCTAAACCCTGGACCAGTGTGTAAATGTAACACACCCCAGTACCCCTGTGGCAAGTGCGATCATGAGGTATCTTGGAGCCAGAAAGCCATCCTTTGTGACGACTGTGATCGATGGTTTCATACAGACTGCCAAGGGATAGGTAATTCAACTTATGAAAAACTGTCAGACTCCCAATTTACCTGGTATTGTCAATGTTGCTGTAGTTGTAATTATTCTAGCTCCCTAAGAGTTTCCCTAGATTCTCTTAATGATACAAATATCTACTGTCACCTTGAGTCTTCAAACCAATCCATTGAAAATGATGTTTCTCTTCAACAAGTTGGGTCTTTCTTAGCACCTCGGGCCGGAACCTAGATCATCATCCCCTACCTCAAGCCTCATCCACCCCAAAATCAAAAGTTCCTACCCCTAATCCCAAACCTAGAGCCAGTACACGACCTAAGAAGGTGTTAATCAATAAACAACAAGGCATAACTGTCCTTAACATAAATTGTAGGTCAATCAAAAATAAAGTCTATGAATTACATCAGATGACCAACCAGGTACAACCTGATATAATCTGCTGTAGTGAAACCTGGCTCAAATCCGACATCCATGCTGCTGAGATATTCCCAGACAGTTTAGGTTACGCAGTCTATAGGGATGACAGAACATACAGTCAAGGGGGAGGAGTCCTGATAGCTGTGACAGGGACCCTAATGAGTCAGGAACAGTCTGATCTCAAAACAGATTGTAATATCTGTTGGGCCAAATTGAGTATACCTGGTTCCCGAAATATCTATGTCGGTTCATTCTACAAGCCCCATGAAAATGATCCAGATGCACTATCTCAGTTATGGTTGTCCCTGCAGAAAGTCCCCAAAAACAGCATTATATGGCTTGCAGGTGATTGTCATACGCCCGACATAGACTGGTCATCAGAATCTCACAAGAACTCCTGTAAATTTAAAGCTCTGTATGAAAACTTCCTTGAAAATATTGTCAGTCTCAATCTTGAGCAAATGTTTAAAATTCCCACAAGAAATAATTATGTCCTAGATTTATTCCTTACTAATCTACCCTCCCTGGTATTTAATGTCAAATCCCTCCCTAGCTTAGGAAATTCCGATCATGATATCATCTTCCATGAATTAAGCATAAATAGAGGTCGTCCCGCTCAACCTCAAAGGAAAATCCACTGCTATAAAAAGGCCAACTGGTTAAAAATGAAATCTGAATTGAACAAATTTTCCAGTAAGTTCTGGGACTGCAAACATACAGACCCAAACATGGCCTGGACCGATTTTAAGCACGAACTCCATAGACTCTGTGGCTTGTATATACCAACTAAAATTACCAAACATAAACAAAATCTCCCCTGGGTTACTACTGACATACTAAAACAAATACGGAAACGTGACAAATTGTTTGCCAAACTTGTAAAGAAAAATGTAGCTCCTAAATCCGATACCCAATTTAAGACTTTAAGGGCGATCATCCAAAGAAAAATTCGAAACTCATATTGGTCATATTTAGAGTCAGTTATATTCAACAGGGATTCCCAAACAGGTCATAACAAAAAATTCTACAATTTTGTTAAACTTGACAAATCTGAAAACTGTGGAGTAGCACCCATCAAGTCTGAAGGTCAAACTTATACTAACTCAAAGGATAAAGCAAATATCCTAAACAGACAGTTTGAGTCTGTTTTCTTGCAGCCACTGCCATTAAGCCTAAAACAGATTTGCAAACATGCATTAAATCCTCCCCCCCACAGTATGCCCTGTAACAAAATAACGGTTGATGGAGTTGACAAACTCCTATCAGGTCTAAACCCCAATACAGCTCTAGGTCCAGACCAAATATCACCAAGGGTACTTAAAGAACTACACAGTGAAATAGCACCCATCCTCACTTACATATTCAGGTTATCTTTAGAAACAGGTATCGTGCCTGATGATTGAAAAAATACAGACCAATATCCCTCACTTGCATTTCCTCTAAATTAATGGAGCACATCATAGTCTCCAACTTGATGACTTACTTTGATGAGCACAGTATCCTTAGTCCATATCAACATGGTTTCAGGTCTAAACGTAGTTGCGAAACTCAGTTGCTGAGTTTCTCCCTAGAAGTCTTTGATAGTCTAGATAATGGACAACAGACGGATGTCATTGTGATGGATTTCTCAAAGGCCTTCGACAAAGTCGACCATCACAAGTTAATCCTCAAACTAAAAAATATGGGTGTTAATCAACAGGTATCCACCTGGATTAGGTCATTTCTAAGCAACCGCAACCAAAGGGTTGCAGTTGAAGGTCATACCTCCGACCATTTGCCAGTGTCATCCGGTGTCTCCCAGGATTCAGTCATTGGACCCTGCCTGTTTCTGGCATATATTAATGACTTGCCTGAAACAATCAAAAGTAAGACCATGTTATTTGCCGATGACACTATAGTCTACCTGACAGTCAAAGGACAGTCAGATGCGGCCATATTACAAAATGACCTTCAAAAACTAGAACATTGGGAACGAGACTGGGCTATGGAGTTCAACCCAGACAAGTGTGAGGTGCTTAGGGTTACCCGAAAAAAGAACCCTGTGATCTTCCCATACACCCTTCATGGAAAAACACTAAAATCAGCAGAAATTGCTAAATACCTTGGAGTCACTATCTCAAAAGAACTAAACTGGACCCACCATATAAATAACATCACCTCCAAGGCAAAAAACTTCCTAGGATTTATCCAAAGAAACATCAAAACCCATAATAGGCAAGTCAAAACTTTAGCATATGTAATTTATGTAAGACCGCAACTAGAATACTGCTCAATAATATGGCACCCTTGGCAGAAACATCTAACCTTTAAAGTTGAAAGTGTACAAAGAGCTGCGGCTAGATATGTTTGCAATAATTTTGATTTCCAAAGTAGTGTCACACAAATGTTACATAATCTTGGCTGGCCCTCCCTAGAAAGCCGCAGACTCCATTCCTCTCTTATACTTCTCTACAAAATCCAGAACAACCTTGTTCATGTTGATCATAACCACCTCATCTCAACAAGAAATTTAAACTTCCTGATCCCCCAGTCCCGTACCCAGTATCACCTTAGCTCCTATTTCCTCAGAACTATAAGGTACTGGAATAGTCTCCCATGCCGGTCAAATCCAGTCCCAGCCTAAATATCTTCAAGGAAAGGCTGGAGACAGCTCCTTTCTAACTCCCTATATGTTTTTAATCTTAACCTTGCACTCGTTAATCTGCAAACTTGTATCTTTTAACTGAGCACTTAATACTTTTTAACACAGTTTTCCTGAAAAGCGCCTCTCAGTTATGATCAGTATTGATTGATCAGGAGTATCATGTAGATGTAGATGTAGATAAGACGTACAGCTTATATATGACATAAAGTATGGTTAAGAAAATAAGACAGTATATTATATGGTATACATAATCAAATATTTACTTAATTAATAATAGCATTATAAAAGTGTATTACATATAGCTTAAGAGATCTAACATGATAAAACTGACAGCAGAAATTCGCACCATAAAAACATTAACAAATACTATTATAACACAGCACATTGGAACACTGAAAACACATGTGTATTAAATGTAATAACAAAAGATAAGACATTCTTGATATGATAAAGCTGATAGCATAACATAGCATAACAAAAAACAGCAAAATTTAATTTTCTATAGCTTTTTTGTGTAGGTTTCACCACAGAAATGCCACACAACAGGACAGTAGTTAAAATTAGAGATTATAAATGAATAATAAATATTAAGTTTACCAAGTTTACATAAATAGTTTCCAATGTGTTTGAGAATGTTCAGTTGTCTGGAGGCTTTTTTACAAAGTTTGGATATGTGTGCATGAAAATTGAGTTTAAAATCTAGAGTAACCCGTAATCGAACAACTTCTTTTTCGCACATAATGTTATTTCCCTCAAGCTGAAAAGATATTTCTGCTTTATAAGTTTTATTACCTATCGAAATGGCCTGAAATTTGTCTGTGTTTGCTCTCATTTTATTGTCATGGAACCATTTAATGAGATTTATCCTATCAGATTCAAGATTTTGTTTAATAGTATCAATAGAAGTACCGGAGCATAATAGAGTATTGTCGTCTGCATAGTTGTACAGATCACATTTATTTACAAAATAGAACATATTATTGATGAAGATGTTAAAAAGAACGGGGTCTAAAATTGATTCGTGGGGGGCTCCTTTTATTATGTTTTTGAAATTACCTCTATACTGACCAAGTTTGACACATTGTTGTCTGTTTGACAGATAACTTAATAAAAGATTGGTTGCTCTTTCTGACAAACCATATGTTTTCATTTTTAGAAGTAACGAATCGTGAGGTAGACAATCGAAAGCTTTAGATAATTCCATTAATATTGCTGCCACATATTTGTTCTGGTCGAGTGCAAGTTTCCAGTCCTCAATAATTTTTAAAAGAGCAGTTTGACATCCGTAGCCTGGTCTAAAAGCAGATAAAAGAGGGTCAAAATAATTGTCAAAGAAATGTATAAGTTGAGAGTTTATTGCACGTTCATATATCTTAGAGTACTGGTAAAATGCTAACTGGTCTGTAATTAGTTTTATCAAGGGTACTGTTTTTCTTGTAAACGGGTGCTACCTCAGCAATTTTAAGTCGACCTGGAAAAATTGATGTTTCTAGCGTTTGATATATCAAAATAGTTAGCGGTTTGACGATACTTGGTTTTGCAAGTTTTATTCCATCATGCCCAGTTGCCTTTTTACCATTCAGACTGTTGATTTGTTTATTAATAAAAGATTCATCGATGGGTTTAACGTCATAAGTAAGAGAGGCAATAGGTAGATTTTCTTGCATTTTACATATGCTTGGATGTGATCCATCCACAAGTATAGAACTATTTCCAATATTTTTAGCAACATTTACAAAAAATCATTAAAACTTCACTGACTACTGGTTGATTGATAATCAAATTTCCATTTTCACAAAGTACTGTATCTTTTTGAGTTTTGCAACCTTTATTAGTACTTTCTTTGTTATCAGACTTTGTTATGAAATGCTTGTATATTTTGACAATGTTGGACATACAAATTGGGTTTCTACTCTTAAGCATAATCTTTATGTTAATGGGTTTGGTTATGTATGGGAGAGGCAAGAAGTTGAAAATCCAAAGGTGTTCTTAAGGAAATATGTAGAGCGACTTAAAGATCAGTATATGCAGATGTGGTCAGTCAAATGTCACGATAATCCTAAATTGTTACACTATGTTAATTTTAAACCTAATTTTCATGTTGAAAAATATGTTGTTGATATTAATATCAATAAGTATAGAAGATGTTTAGCATCCTTTCGTAGTTCTTGTCATAACCTTATGGTAGAGGAAGGACGATATTATAACATTCAAAGGGAATTTCGCTCTTGTGTTTATTGTGAAGGTTGCTTGGAAGACGAATTTCATTTTGTTATGATTTGTCCTTTATATAACGATATTCGTGTACAATTCTTACCAAATGAATATATTAAAAATGTTTCTATGCAAAGTTTTTATTATTTGATGTCTTGTGCACATAAGGAAATTATTAGAAATGTGTCTATGTTTATATATAATGCTTACAAAATCAGAGAGAATTTTATGTCTCGTTACTTGTAACATGTATTTTCTTCTAACTGTGAAATGTTGTTATTTATTGATATTGCCATATCACTTCATGCTATGTGTCTATATGTACATATGTTGTATTTGTGTATGGGCCGGTGGCCTTCATTTCACAATAAATTGAATACTGAAATTAGTAAGAAATGGTTTTACTGTAGACCAAAAGGTTTTAGAATTACAAACCCCCAACACATCTATCTAAGAAGTATTTGTTCATAGATTTCCTTTTTAGATGGGTAACCAAATTTCTTTGTTTTCTATATTTTTCCCAGTTTTTTCATGTTTTTGTTTGCTAAATATGTTCAAGAGTATTCCTTTGATACAGATAGCATGTTTCAATGTTTTGTTCATGAAAGGTATAGGTTTATTTACAACTTTTATTTGTTTTAAAGGTGCACGTTTGTTTATAACAGATGTCAAAATTTCGTTAAAACTGTTGTAAGTACTGTTTACACAATTTCTAAAATCTATCATGGAAAGTTTTGTAAGAAGATCTTTATTGAAATTGTCAACATCAAAATGTTTAAATGACCTGTATTTGGTATACTTTGGAGGCATTGTTTGTGTTTTGAGGTTTAGTTAACAACCAATTATGTTGTGTACATCACTCAAACTGCATGAAAAGTTTAAAGTATTTCAAGTATAAGACTTACTATTTGTTAAAATCACATCGATTAGTGAAGGTTTACCATTGGCTGTAAAATATTTAAGTTCAGAAATCAGATTTTCTAGATCAAAAATATAACATATATTAAGTAGGACTTTGGATTTGTTTACATCAAGTATATCAAAATTAAAATCGCCTAAATAAAAGATTTTTTCATATTTACTGGCAACCCTGTCCAGAAATGTAAATGTTTCATTATGAAAAGCTATATCATTAACTGATGGGGATTTATAACATCCAGTAAACAGAAATTTTTGTTTTTCAATGATTACTTCTACAGCAATATTTTCTACCTTATCTTATGATTGACAATTCTATCACCTGCTATTTGTGATCTCAAATATACAGCTACTCCACCACCAGGGGCTATTTGGTCATTTCTAAAAAGTGGTAGTTGTTTATATTGAACTGGGCATCTGGATAGGAATCATCAATTTTAGTTTCAAGTAAAAACAAAAGGTCAACTGCAGTTTTTAATAAAAGTTCTCTAATAAAATGTATCCTATATCTAGGACTGTTTATGTTAAGACAAGCACCAGTAAAGTTCTTAGGGTATTGTTTTCGAAATGATAAAAGTTCATGAAATATTTCCTGTCTAGTAGTATTGACTTCTTTGGTGTCTGTGTCTTCAGTAGTAAAAGTCTCTTGTAAGTTAAGGAAATCAGTAGAATAAGTGGGAACATCAGGTTCAAAGAAAAAACCAGAAAAACTTAAAGCTATCACATTTGGAGCAGTTCCAGGCTTCATCAGATATACTCAGCTGTTGATACTCATCAGAGGATATGTTAAAGCATTTTATAAGACACCAGTGGTATCAAGCTTCACAGTAAACTGCCCTGTATGTTGATGCGACAGGGCGAGCACATCCCCACAAGGGTTTCTTATGGGTCCAGGGTTCATGGAGACATCGCCCGATGTGATGAGCAGCAACATGCACGTGTTTGAATATTGAAGATTTATTGGAATAGATGTTGGCACTTTCTGTGAATGTTTTACATGGTACCATATAGAGCAATATAAGTCAGTAACACCAAGATAAATGTTATCTGCAACTTGGAAAATTGTCGCAAGTAATGATCTCTGAAGAAGGAAAGATTATTGTATCTGTAATGCTAGTACTAATCCACACTGGTTAGGCAAAATGAAATGACTCCGGATTTACGCAGTAGCACCAGCTATCGTAACGCACATACTCCTGCAAAAACATGGCTGACATAAACAAAAACACACACGTGAGTATAAATTTTTACCATTTTTACCGCATTAACCGATAAATTTAAAGTAATCAATGTTCTTACGGAATGTCTATAGTATTCCTGAATTCCGTAATGGATTTGAATGTGACATTAAATGTTTATTGTAAAAGTTTATTAGAAATAAACTCGACAGTTGAACCAAAAATTGCGCGTAAAATCATTTGAATTCAACATTTTGAACAAAATATACGTAATCTGAGCCTCTCTGATGGACATATGTCGAATAAATACATCTATTATCAGAATATATCATTTAATATACCATTTGTCATAAATGTGTTGAGATATATGCAATTTTGTAATACAACGAGCGTAGCTCCCGCTTACATTACAACAAAAGTGCTCAAGTTCTTAAATCACATTTTGTTTGATAATGAAACGATTACAAACACAGGAAACAGGTTCATTATTTTATTGCGTTTATTTCTTTGAGTATGTCCATTATGTTAAAGCTTATAAAGAACATACATTAGATTGCTAAGATATTTGATCTAACATTGAAATCAGCACCAGTTATGATAATTATTTGTCTGTTGTATTCGTTAGCATGTTCCTGTACTGTATATCAATTTTATCCAGTAACTTTACACACGTTTATGTTTTCAGTGGACAATGAGAAAGACAAAAAGACAAGTGTTGTGTTGGTTTAACAAGCTAAACGGAGGGTGAATCAGATATCAATACCTCTAAAAACATCAGTAAGGCCACCTAGGACTCTAAGTATAGTGCAATATGAGTCAGGAAGTCCAGAGAGAACGTCGTATTTCAATAGCAGATGAATATCTTAAAACTCACGTTTGGTTTGATGCCACAAACAATCACGGCCATGACAAATTACAAGCATACAAATGTATTCATGATGTGTGTTGATGGTAAAAAGGTGACATAAGGATTAGATGCAGAATTTGGAGATGTAGATATGTTTGGATTTGAGAGTAAACCAATTGTTACAGAAAATAAATGCCGACTTCAGACAGAGACACGTTAATTGATAAAGCGAAAAAATAATTATTGCATTGTAACACTGATGATGAAACGGCTCTCATAACAGGAATGAATTGCTTGAAATGATTTGTTTTTGTCATATGTTTTTATATATAGCATCGTCAAATTTGTGACCTGTAACTTGGGATTTGTGTGTCGAATTTTCTTAAATTATCAATGTAATGAAAATGAAATGATTTAGTTATGCTGTTTTTTACAATCCTATAACTAATTAACTTAATTTTACTTTATTAACATGCATGCTATCGTCACGAATTTGCATGCATTTACGGTTATCTATCAGTAGTGAAAAATAGCCTGGAGCACTTATAATATAACGTTTATAGGAGCTACATTCGTTGTATTATAAAATTGCATATATCTCAACACATATATGGCAAATGGTATATTAAATGATATATTCTGATAATAGATGTATTTATTTAGCATATGACCATCAGAGAGGCTCAGATCACGAATATTTTGTTCAAAATATTGAATTCAAACGATTTTACGCGCAATTTTTGGTTCAACTGTCGACTTTATTTCTAATAAACTTTTACAATTTCGATTTAATGTGACATTCAAATCCATAACGGAATTCAGAAATACTATAGACATTCCGTAAGACCATTTGATTGTTTCAAATTTATCGGTTAATGTGGTAAAATTAATAAAAATTTATACTCACGTGTATGTTTTTGTTTATGTCAGTCCTGTTTTTGCAGGAGTATGTGCGTTACGATAGCTGGTGCTACTGCGTAAATCCGGAGTCATTTCGTTTTGCCTAACCAGTGTGTAATCTGCGTCCCTCTTATGAGTAGAGTTGTCAAGATCACAAACCTAGACAACAACGAAAAATTTGATTTTCGCGATAGCATGGTACAATGTCAATCAAATTAACTGTTTATACTTATCAAGTTGCTTGAAATTATTGCTTGAACTTGAAATTTCTGTCAGTGTAATAATCCAGAATAATCCTGTATATTCCAGTATATCAATTACGCAAATCACGTTTTCACAATCACTATAATCACAGCCTATAAGCATAAACATATATGTGTATTTGTGTATACTTCACTTATTTATAGTCCTTTGAGCACACTTTCAAAAAGAAAGAGATTTCAAAAAGAAATAATTATCACAGTGAGAACAATGAAAACATATTATTTTCTCATTTTCCAACTTTAGCAATTTATATTTTGATAAACTAATTACACCCTCATATAGTCCACTAGACAACAATCTCGCTGATATAGAATTTATAGTCTTATTCCTGGTAGTTCCTACAAAAATCCACTAATATCAGAGACCAACAAACTATGACCTATAACTAGTAAGTGTATACAACTGTCAACGCCCTAGCACTGCAAATAAGTTAGCAATTAATTGACCTACGGCCTTAGGTCTTTATCCTTTGACCTCAACCGATTTCTATCGTATTTTATCAAATTAAAAAATGAATCTTTCAGCTTCATTTTCAGAAAATGTGCATTATACATCAAAATTTCGATTACATCTTAACGTATCATTATTGGCTTATAGACCACAAACTATTTACACACCATTGAAGCTGTGTATAGAACATGACAGTATGGACTTACAGGCCTTACAAATGTACGTATATGCACATATATATGAAGTCAGATGACAGAACTTCTAGCTAATTATGGGCTCGAACGTACGTAGACCATATGTATATACATGAATGTATGCCATTGAAGTTAGGTGACTACAACGTCTCAATATTGACTTATAGACCTCATATATATTTCACACCATTGATGTCAGGGGGACCAGAACCTGTCATTATGGGTTAATAGACCTGATCTGTATGCACCGCATTTAACTTAATCGGGTATGATTAGAACGTCTAATGATCGGCTTAAAGACCTTATCTCTTTTTGCACATCATTTAAGTCAGGTGTCTATATTACGAGGGTTTTTCCAGAAATATAAATAATTTATCACATCTTATCTTTTAGGCGTACGATTTTATAGAAAATTGATTTTCGTTTATTGTAAGCATTTCTAGCATATAATTATATCTGAAAGCTCAAAAGATTTATAGTACGTATTTTAAAAACAGTCTGAAAAGATGTGTATAATATTATATAGGTATTGTTCAGCCTTATGTGAACGTCTACATTAGTTTTAAGTGTCCTATGTTCTGTAATTGCTTTTAACCTTTTACTTTTTAACAGTTGCTGAATGTTTGTAAGATTAATTTCACGTCGAAAATGACAACTAATTATTCGGAAACTCAAATAATCATTAAAGTCCGTATGGATGTAGTGAAAATGCCGAAAGAAACTATTGATACGCTGGAAGATTCGATTATATGATCTTGAATATAAGTAGGGTGTTTATACAGATTCTCGGACAGTTTACCATATCCGTGGTTAAAATTGACATTTTAACCATATTCTCGGTTATAGTATCAATATGCCGCCTCACGCTGCCGCTTCGCGCGCGATGACTCATCACACTGGGGGTTTCCGTATCCGTGGTTTCCCACCATCCGCGGGTTTTCCCCGATCTATTTTTAAATTATATATTTTGTAAAAATATATAATTTGCCTGCTGGTGACATCTGTCGCTATGGCGTTATTGATCTACCGCATTATAATGCGCTTATCTGCTCGTTATCGACCCAGCTATTAAATGACGCTGGATAGCCGTACCTAAATATTTCTTGGCTAGTTTTTTGTAGTTCTTCGTAAAACGTGCCTCGTATTTCCTCCCCGTTATAGTCCGTTATCTTATACGTAACCGGGGTAGTTTTTTTGTATGGCTGATATAGTAAAGTTTTCTTCAGTCCACTTAGGTGTATACCCTTTTCAAACGTTTTCTTTTTATAGCGTTTTCTTAAAAAAATTTAACAACGGGCTTGTGTAATTCTTTAGCTATTTTATCTTTTTTATTCCCCATTCCGAGTCTTTGTTCCGATTACCTTATTAACTATCGATCTATCCATTTATTTTCTCTTAGGGTCGGATTATAATGCTCAATATTGAAATAAATCTATCTATCTATAAATATTATTCATTTCCTGTAGCATATTTTTATCGCATACATTATTCCTTGTAGCGGTGTCCTCGTTTTACAGATAACACACATCGTGATGATACGATGCTTTATCGATCCTGTATATAGGTTTACTTTAACTTTTTGGAGCGAGATCGGGGTTTAGTCTCTTTTTTAGATTAGTGCCCGGCCCCGTGAAACTATGACCCGGTAGGTGCATTTCAAAAGGAAGGTTGTTCATGGCTTTGTTTATGACGCCTGCACCGCGCTTTACAAATTGGTGTTTCGTTACTCCGCTCTCTTTACATTTTCCTCGTTTCATGGGTCTATTATTTTTTGAAACAATATTCTCGATATTGAGAGTTTCGGTAACCTTTTTACACTTGACGCAATACATCATCTTTTTCTATATATTATTCAAAATTTTTAAATAGTATATAAAAATGGACATTAAAGATCTTATCTTGGAATATAGCGACCGAGCGAAGCATTCCTCCCATTTAGGGGGTTGATCGTCGGAAAATCCGGCTGCGGCAAAAGTACCCTATTACTCAACCTCTTCACTTCAGCCGGGATGGTTAGACTATAATTAACTTAAAGTTTTTTAACTTTTAAAGAGAAATTGACAAAAGACGAAATAAGTTCTTTAATATGCGCGAAGAAATTGCGAATACGGATGCTTTACCGACCCACGTAATTGAAACTTGGGTGCGAGATTTGTCAGCATGAAACAAGACCGCGCGAGACGATTTAGAATGCAATTTTTACGAATCTGCCGACGATGTGCCCGATCCGAGGGAATTAACTCTTACGGATAAAAATTGAATGATATTTGACGATTTACTTTTAGAAAAACAAAATAAATACGTCGATTGTTTTTATCTTTCGCAAAACTATTTCAAGCTACCTCGCCAGACGATACGGGAAAAGGCGAATTTTATTTGTTTATTTCTGCAGGACCTCAAAAACATTAACCATATTTATAACGACCACGTGAGTCAAGATATGACGAAGGATGAATTTAGACGATTGTGTAAAACTGCCTGGGAGAAGCCATTTAGTTTCGTCGTAATCTATTTATCGTCTCAGAAAGATAACGGCAAATATAGACTCGGGTTTGACGAATTTTTCGTCTCTTAAAAAATTACGGTATACTTAAAAAATGGAACAAGTGTTGGAAATGATTGCTAAAAATACCGGACATAAAAGTTCATTTCAGATTGTAGTCTGTGACAATAAGACTCAGTTTAAAACGAGGTTTAATCCACTGATACAACTCGATAAAACGAAAAAGTACGAAATCGCGTTCGTTAATCTGGAGACGTATTATGCTTTTCCGAATATTACGGGTGAGAGCAATCATTTTAAATATTCCACTTATAATGACAAAGACGCACACTGTCATACAGTCGCGTTACCCGACGGGAAGTTATGACATTACCAATATCAATAAATTCGTACAAAAACATATGCGGATGAACAGTCATTTTGACCAAGACTACGTGACTATTTCGGCAAATCCCAATACTCTCAAATCCAAAGTAGAGATAATAGGCAATTTCGTTGTCGATTTTAGTCATTCAAAAACTGTAGGTATAGTATTAGGGTTCAATCCCAACAGATATTCATCAGGGATTCACGAATCCGAAAACATGGTCAATATCCTCAGCATTAACAGTATACTCGTTGACATAGATATTATTTCGGGTAGTTACGTAAATGGTTCTTCGCAAAATACGATCTACAGTTTTCCCCAACGTGAGTCCGGGCCAATTTGGTTTATCTACCTATAACTTTAGATACAATATATAGCCTCGAATCCAGACTTACCGATCAAAGTGGCACCCTGCTTAACTTGAGATGAGAAAATGTGACGATTAAATCTCATATTAGGGAAATTTGAAAAAAATCGTATTATATTATATAAAAACATGAGTTACGTGAATGTAAAAGTTAATATTTCCGAAGGGCAGAAAGATAAAATAAAACGAGCCGTACGAAATGGTACTGCTACGAGCATACGTTTAAGTAAAGATGATTTTTCCACCAAGGATATTATCGCGATTACCGAGACGCAAGAGAATAAAATAAAACAAGCTCGCGAAAATGGGGTAGAAGTAACGATTAAAATGAGTAAGGCGCAGTTAGCACATAATACGAAAGTCGAAGGCGGTTTTCTCGGCGCGTTAGCCGGCTTGGCTGTCAGAGCTTTGACCGTGTTAACGGGTTCGATATTGCTGGCTCTCGGCGTAGGCGCTTTATCGGGTTTAGCTAGTGCGGCCGCTCAAAAAGCTGTCGGTAATGGACTGTACCATAAAAAGGGAGGACGCGTTTGCCGAGTAGAAACTGACGATAAGGGGCTTTATCTAAAACCAACGCCCGGTTCTGGCTTTTACCTGATAAAAGAAGACGGGTTATATAATGGAGGGGGAGTACTTCTAGGACACGTTTAGAAATTTTCCGACTTTAGGATTGTTGTTATAAAAACGATTATATAAAAAAAATACGTATATATTTTAAAAGATGGAACCTCGGAAGTTTAGATTCGAGGAAATTTATGATATTCGAAGGATTCTCGAGGAAGAGAAGGAAAAGCGGTCGATTCTTAGCAAAAAGTATCAGCGGGCGAAAAAGATAGTAGACGGCATTGACGTGGCGCTCGTTAGTCTTTTGATAGGTTATTGCGCCGGAGGAGTTAGTATTTGTCTACAATAGTGGCGGCACCGGCCGTTGTTATTACGCAAAGTGTCGTGCTAGGTTTTTGACCATTGAGCATAGTAGGAAAATATGTAAGTAAAAGCTTTACAGCTAAAGCCGATAAACACGAAAAATAAAGACGCTCGCGACAACAAAACTTAATACTATTTCTTCGTATATCTCAAAGGCATTAAATGATAACAAAATTACCGACTAGGAGTTTCAACGCATATTATCGGAATCGGATAAATACTATCAAATGAAAGAGGAAGTAAGACGAACAGCGAGGAAAGAAATAGGAAAAACTGATGCCGAGTTTCGGGAGCGAAGCGCTAAAGCGTCAGGCGCTAAGCTTTAAAAATAAGTTAGACCCAAAGAACCCGTGAAAATCGTGTTAAAAACTATGACAAAAATCGTGTTAAAAACTACGTTGAAAATCGTGTTAAAAACTGTCACAAAACTGTGATAATTTTTGACGACCGCGCAAAAGAGGGCCGCCGAAGAAATAAAGGAAGAAATTAAGGAAGATCTTAAACCTCTAAAGAAATCGCGTCTCTGCCGGGTCCTTCGGGTCCGGCAAAGGAATCGGTGGACGAAGAAAAGGAGATTTATGGATCCCTCGCGATCGAATACCTAGGGAAAATATTTGGTCATAAAGACACTCTCGAATACGAAGTTGATGAAACATTCGGGATATATAGGATGAAGGACGATAATTTTTTACATGCGATAATTTTTAAACCTGCTCCTCGCGGATGCCGAAAAGTTTCAACTGTACAAGACGATAGAAGAAAAAGCCACTCTTCCCATAGGTTATAAAATGAGGCAATGCGACTCCATAACGATGCCTCAATCGACTAATTTCACGTGGCGACTTTCGGTTAAGTCGAGCCCCGAAAAGCCTCGTTGGATTATTATAGGTTTTCAAACTAATAAAGATGGCGATCAGAGGCAGAACCCGGCCTTCTTCGATAGCGTGGACCTACGATATATATACGATATGCTCAATTCCGATAGGTATCCCGAAGTTGACTATCAAGTTAATTTGGACCAAAATAAATTCGTCTGCGCTTACGGAGATGCCGCAGCATTTAGGTCGAAATTTTACGGTATGGACGAATTAATTTCTAATCCCAACATCACTCCGGCCGATTACAAGGATCTTTTCCCGCTGTTTGTGTTACATGAGCAATTAGAGCGAGAGAATGAAGAATTCAGTCACCGATATCCGGATTAAAGCGCAGTTTAACGCTAACGTACCGGCGGGTACGGAAGCTTTCGCCGTTGTAATAAGCGACAAACTGTTCAAATTTCAATCCTACAGAAACAAGATGAGCGTAGTTTTCGGTTAAAAAATACCTTTTATATATAAAATGATACTGTTTGACGCGCGTTATTGTTGTTGCGGTGAACCGTTTATTACGAATGTGTATTTTGATGATCTCGATTTCGAGATTAAAGTTGGTAAAAGAGCTCTGATTTGTTGTCTGCGGTGCCGCGAAGAAATGATAATCGAAATTAATGAGGATTGTATCGCGGGGCAATATTCAGAGTCAAAATTAGGCCCAAGACCGATTTGGGAATTTGGTTTAATAAAGGTCAAATTTTCGACATATTGTACGATGAATTTTAAGGCCAATTTTATACTTCCTCGAAATATAAAATTGTTTTAATGAATGATTTAAAGGATTTCTCTTCTATATGAAATAATAAAAAGTGATCGCGGATTATGTTACTGCAGATACGTTCGAGTCAGAAAGACTTATTGCCGGATACCCACCCGATGTTTTCTCTCGGATTGACGAAACACGGAGATCCATTTTATCGAATGGCGCGAGAAATTAAAGACCGCGTATACAACATAGCCTCGAGAATGGGATTAAAAAATAGACAAAGAAGATCTCTCAATGTTCAAACAAAAAGAGGGTAAACCTCCGGCAATGTTCATCAAGGTCAAAACTCATTACGGCAGCGACCCGGCGAAAATATCATCAAAATTTTTACGAAAGAAAGGGGGAGACCTTGAAAATATCGACGACCCGGAAGAAACTTTAGTCGGCGCAAGAATGAACGTTATCGCCGCCATTCACGTGGGATCCGTTTTCGCCGGAACGGTACATTCGTTAACGACCAAATTGTCGGAAGCGTTGGTTCTCGGGTAAAATCCGTTTTTTCGGATGACGATAAACCATTTAAAGAAAAAAATTATATATAAATAAAATGACAACATTAACCGAGTTGTGGAAGATTTTGCGCGCGAATAACGTCAAAGGATATTCGCACAGTAATACGAAGCGAGTAATGGAAGCGTTGAAAGAAAAGGGATTATTACCCAAGGACGTAAATCTTAATTTTCGTAAGACGATAAGAGCGAACCCGAAACGAGTTTCGTTGAGAGATATTGAAACGAACGAAGAATTAACGTTTCGATCCGTTTACAAAGCGGCAAAGTTTATAAACCGGTCCCCGAGAATTATAACTTTTTGGGACGGAAGGATGTTAGACAACAAATACGAAATTAAAGTTGAAAAATGATTTAAAGGGGTCAACGGAACGTAAAAACGATTTCTTCTAAAACGATGTCTTCTAAAGCGATGTCTTCTATAACGATGTCATCTTTTATCCGTTACGTAAAACAAGTTGCACGCATAGTGATACGATTACCGAAGGTAAACCGTTATTTGTATTCATTGCGGAACAATTTTAGAGGAAAATTATTTCGTCGTTGTTCAACGACATTTAAAGAATCCATGATTAGAATAAGCCCTAGAAGAAGCCCCGTCGATTTACGAACGAATTCCGGATTTTTTAACGGAACGAACGAAAGAAAAAGCGATCGAAATTTACAACTTTGTTCGTTCGATAAAAAATATTTAAAAAACTAAAATAAATATTTTAGCTTGCATTCATCGCGCCGCTATAATTTATCAAGAACCAGCTTTTTGGACGAATTAAAAAAAACTATGGGTATAAAATCAAGTAGCGCATCTAATAAAGGTATAAATAATATCGCGAGTTATTTACCGATATGCAGCGAGTATAATATTCCGATTTTTTTCGACAGATAATGTTATAGAATCGTTAGTAAAAAAAATGGGCTAAATAATTACGTCGATTGTATTAAAAAATGTCGAATTCATAACGAACGAAATCCATATATTCAATAATTCTCGTTATGAATCGTTTGCGGTTGTTTATATTTTTGGGTAAAGATAAAAGATTTAGACGTTTCGATAAATCAAATTGCCCAAACTTCCATCGAATCTAGAGTGACGATAGAAAATAAATATAACGAAATCAAGTGAGCGATATTCCGAAAAATTTTAAAACGCGTATTGATCAATCTTTTTTATACACGGCAGATACGACCGGAATATTGCGAGAAAATTGATATAGGATTTATTATAATCCGACGGATTTAAAAGTCGTAAATAATCGAGGTAACGAAATTCCGATCGATAATTTAGATGATTTAAGAGAATGGAATATTTTTTTTAAACGCGGCGTATAATTCGGGAACCGTCCCTATTAATGTCGTCGTTCTCAATAATAAACAAGATGTAAAATTTAATACCGAAAAATACGATCAAATGTATAATATTTTGGATAAACGAATATTTTTTTCTTCGATAGGAAAAATATTCGGGTGATTATATTATTCCGTGAATAATATAATTGCTTCGCGGGCCATTAGACCCCCGGTTTATAAGACCTACGGTTTATAATACAACCTCATGTGTCCTTTAGTAAATTTAAATGTCGTATACGCTAAAGGGTTGATATCCTAGTGTCCGGATTATTAATATCAAATGACCACGTTCCCTTTACCCACTCTTTTTCTTCCATGAAAAATTTTGTTCTTCCTTCGCCGATGTCTACGTGGAAAATTCATATTTTACCTATAACACCGGGAGACGGGTATTCCAAATCAATATCGAGCGTGTAAACGCCCGGCTTTTTGAGGAGCCAGTGTTCCGCACCGTGCAGAAATTCGTCGCCTACATGATGAGGGTATTCGACCACATCATCGTACTTATCAAAAACTTCTGTGAAATAGTTGTATCAGTTATTTTTCCCATCGGTGATGTAAACTCGATTCGCCGCGGCTCTGCGCAGTTTAATAACAGTACCTTTACTAACGTCGAGCGAAAATAAGAGAGTAGTCAATTGATTGCTTTTAAGAATTTGCATATCCGATTCTAGTCGTAAAATTTTGGTATTATTTCCTACGACGACTTTACCAACGTCCATTTTTATCCTTTCGATAATCGGATTCGGATCTTTCGCGTCTACGAACGTTTCCAATTCTTTTTTAAGATTTTCAACCCCCTTTTCGACATCTCCCTGTAATTTCCGTTCGATTCTACCTTCGGTGGCTTCGCTATCCAACGCCGATTCCTTCTTAATTTATTTAGTTCGGCTTCCATTTTTTGTTCGTCGACATATTCCCCCAAATGTTTTCTTATCTTTGTAACGAGGGTTTTACCAATTTCCATCTTTGCCCGCTCCAGCTCGTTCTCGTCTACGTACGTTTCTAATTCCGGTTTAAGATTTTCCACCCCCTTTTCGATATCGACTCTTAATTTCCGCTCAATGTTATCTTCGACGGTTGTAAACGTACCGTTAAATGACTCTTTTAGCTCTTTTAATTCGCGCTCGTTATCATCTACAAACTTGTCCTCCTCTTTTTCAAGATCTTTCACCCCTTTTTCAATATCTCCCCTTACTTTCCGTTCGATATTATCTTCAACGGTTTTAAATGACTTTTTTAACTGTTTCAATTCATCTGTATCGTAATCCTTCGCCATCTTGTTTATTCGTCTTATCACGGACGACTTTGGCGTCGCATCATTCCCGTCTGAAGGCATACTGAGATTACGAATCTGTTTCCCGAACATATCGATTTCCCCTCTTTGTTAAGAACTTGTTATTTATATAAGCTAAACTCATGCCGGAATCCGAAGTTTTTGGCATTTGACCAAATTTATTAACTGGCATTTTTTTAAATATACGTATTTTTTTTAATTCTTTTAAAATGTATAAACATAAATGGCCGCATATTACGGTCCCGTTCGGTTGTACTTGTTCCGCGTTACAAAATATTGTCGGCTTTAGGTAGTTTTCTAAACAAACAGTCTTTGTAATCCTTGAACGGAAGACTCTTTTTGACGACGGATTTTTTTAATCCCTTGCATTTTTTCATGCAGTCTTTTCCTTCGAGCATTTTAAACGCGTATTATTTAGATGTAAGTCCGACAAACTCGTCTTTAAATATGCCAATTACTCTCTTTTTTACCCCTACTTTAATTCCGGATGGATGATTCGCGGGATAGTTACTCGTAACAATATTACGTCCCCGGAAATGTCTTTATAAAAATGTTCCGTTTCGATCTCGTACATCAAACTATCGGTGTCTGTAAACAATAGCTCGGCCTTTTTTCCATATTTCGGCTCGATGTAATTGTAATGAAAATCGTACGTTAACATTTTACTTAAATCTAGGATGTACATGCCGAGATAAACCGGCTTGTCAAATTTTAAATGGGTCTTTTTCGTGTGCACCGCTATTAGATTCTGTTTAGTTTATTCACTCAGCACATATGCATGTGATATGAGGGTAACATATAAATACAGAAAAATAATAATACGGTAGGTGTGACGGTAGTGCATAAATCTTAGACAACAATAATAATACAATATTAGATCTTTAGGAATTACTTACAATTTAGAGAGCTACATATTTTGCCAGGTGGTTTTATTATGTTTGAGAACGTGATTAAGAAAAATAGATAATTTCAGTAACACACTTCGCTCTCGTTGATTCATTAATTTACAAAATGCATGTATATTTTTGTTTTTTCTGTTTATAACTGGCAATAATCGAGATCGGAGATCAGAAAAGTAAGAACAATTAAAAATAAAATGAAATTCATCTCCTATTTCATTTAAATTACATAATAAACATTTTCTAGAATTTCTTTCAATATTTAGCCAACAACCAGTTTCTATAGGCAAGTAATGATTTGAAGTCCGAAACTTAAAAATTGTTCTAGCATTTTTCTCGGGTAGAATATCCAAATAATCTTCAAAGCCATGATTCACTTTAAATATTCTATAATTAATGTATTTTGTTTTTGAGTCAACAGCCTCGTTCCATGATTGTAAGTATTGGTCTTTCAAAGTTTGATGGACCCGAGACAATAAATGTGATTTAGATCCATTATAAAATTGATTTACCCAAACAAAACTAAGACCACATTCATCAAAAATATTCCTTTACATTAACAAGCCAAGGATTTTCTACATTATTATAACAAAATTCTGTGTAACAAAACTTATACATTAAAGAAGACAACTTATTTTCGTTCGTTATTAGATTATACCAAAAACCTATCATTCTCTTTTTAATACAAATAGATAATGGAAATCTCCCAAGATCTCCATACAACATAACATGAGGTGTACTTTTTTAACTTGCAGTATATATTTAAGAAAATCAGTATGCATTTTTTCAATCATCGATAGGTCAGTATATCCCCAAATTTCACAACCATAGGTCAAAATTGGAACGATAGTGTGATCAAACAGCTTAATCTGACATTCTATAGTCTATAAGTTTAAATTCCGTATTTTTTTCTTAAGTGAAAAAAGTGCCTTCCTGGCTTGTTCTAGTATATGTTGCTTAGCATCATTAAACTTCCTATTCTTTGAAAGGTAAAGACCTAAATATTTGAATGAATCTAAAATTTCAAGACTGACATTATTTATCTTTATATTTCTTTTCCGTTTTTTCCTATCACCAAATACTAGGACTTTAGTTTTTCCGTAATTAATACTAAGCTTCCATTCATTACAATAGGTATTAAATGAATTAAGGCTACTAATTAACTTTTCTTCAGAATCAGCAAAAATGACAGTGTCATCGGCATAGAGTAAAACGATAAGTTTGAGAAATAATTCAGAGTCTACATTTTCTAACTCAATTCCAGAATTATTATCAATTAGTAGAGAATTTTCAATATCGTTGAGAAAAAGTGAGAATAAAATTGGAGAAAGATTTTCACCCTGTCTAAGACCCATTTGGCAACTGAAAACATCAGCTGTTTTATTATTCAAACGTACACATGATTTGATACTGCTGTACATATTTTCCACATATGTCAAAAATTTACCATGAATATTATAACTTCGAAGTTTAGCCCACAAACCTGCCCTCCAAACTAAAACAAAAGCTTTTTGGAAGTCAATGAATGCGCAAAAAAGTTGCTTTTTCTTTGATTTAAGTATATTAGACAGAATATGTATAATAAAAATATTATCAATAGTGGAAAAATTGTGCCGAAATCCAGCCTGATTATTATTTAACAGATCATTGTCTTCAAGGAATGAGGTTAATCTGTCGTTCATTATTGACGTAAATAACTTTCCTAAACAACTGAGTAGTGTAATTGGACGATAATTATCTGGTACATTTGGATTGCCTTTATTTTTATATATAGGTATAATACATCCCCTCAACCAGGATTCAGGGACAATTCCAGACTCAAATACTACATTAAAAACATTATGCAATAGTGGAAGTAAACGCGGACAACTAGCTTTGATATATTCATTCGTAATTTGATCTAAACCAGCCTCTTTGCCGGTTTTTAATTTACTAACTGCTTTATTTATTTCTGTTTCAGTTATTTCATCGTTTAAATTATTTTGCATTTCTACATTTGGGAAATTAACAATAGGAGTATCCTCATTGGTATAATTATTAGAATTAAGATTTCTATAGTACTCAGTAAACATGTCTATATCATCACAGCTACTAGATTTTTTTCTATTCAAACTATTGATGTAGTTCCAATAATCCTTAGGAGAAGAACTACTCATTTTTTTTAACCTTTGTTTTTGCATTCGTTGGTATCTAAGTACATTTTGATTAATTATTTTCTTATATTGCTTACTTGACTGTAAGAGTTCATACTTAGTTTGACTGTTTTTCCTGATATGGTACTTTTTTCTACAACTATGATACAGGTTCCTGGATCGATTACATTCATTATTAAACCATGGATTTTGTTTGTTTGTTTTATCATTATTAACCTTATTAATACAAGTACCACAGGTTTTTAATGCTGCATCATATAATACAGTCTCAATATCAGACATTATACTGTTAATAAATTGTTCATTTATATTCTCTGTGTTATTTATGACAGACGTAATATTATTAATTTTTTCATTATCTAAGTTCTCACTGAATTTAGCCATATCAGATTTAACAAGATTTTTAACTTTTTCATATATTATAGGAGGCGTATCAGAACGACACTCTGACATTTTAAGCTCAAAAAATAGCGGACAATGTACATCTGAATATAATGAACAGAAATCATCGACGATAAAATCATTAAATAAATGCAAAGATTTAGATGATGCAATAACGTAATCAACAACTGATGAGTTTTTGCACGTAAAATTACCAATACCAACATCTCTAAATGCCCTACCATTCAAAATAGCTAGATTATTATTCTTCACAAACTCCAAAAGCGTTCTACCTGGTCTGTTTATAACTTTATCTTTTGAAGTACGATCTAAGCTAAACCATGATCGAGCTAATTCCGTAGTCACATCTGAATCAAATACAACATCAGAATCAATATTGTGGAAAATTTCGGGGTCAAAAATTGTTACATCTTTCAGGTTTGAAATTCTAGCATTAAAATCACCTAGAGTTATCACATACTCCCCAGAGTTAACAAAATTAGTATATTCAAGGAAAAATGATTCATAAATATCTTGTTTGAAAAATTTTGTATTATCAGGCGGTATGTATACAGCGCCTAAAATTACATCATCATTTGTATTAAACAAAGACTTAGACAATTTGAACCAAAGTACATATTCGCATGGTGTGTCAATGAGATTAAAATATCTATATATATCATTTTTAATATAAACAGCTATACCACCAGATCTTTTAAAAAAATTCTGTTGACGATCTTTTCTAAAACAATTGTAATTGACAATGTCTACAATATCCAAATTGTCCAGGTGCGTTTCTAATGATACAAATAAATCAAACTCTGATATAAACTGTTTAAATTCAGGAATGTTCAATTTCGACTTCTAGCCACATACATTGATAGCACAACATTTTAATAGTCTATCATTACGTTCACCATGGCAGTTTCAATGGTTAGGAGGAGTGCCTTGCCTAGGTTGACTTGCACGATCACTCGAATTAGCTCTGAATTCTTCCCCATCGATGAAGAGCCGGTCCTTTACTAGAACCGCTCGCTTTTTGTCCTTCCTTGCTTGTCTCATGATGGGATAGAGTTCTCTTCTCTTGGATTCAATCTCTTCAGGGAAATGTTCATGAATACCATAATTTGTACCCTTTAGCTCTTTCGCTGATTTTCGGATGATTTCTCTATCCTTGAAAAAGCTAAATTTCGCTACAATAGGTCTTGGAATCATTTTCTCATTGCTGTCTACCTTAGGAGGCTTACTTGGGTTAGCTCTTATTCTGTGAACGCGCTCAAACGATACATAGTCACTTATTTTTAACTTTTCTTTTATGAAATTGCTCAAGACTTGTTCACAATTTTCATCTTCTGATTGATCTATATTTGTAAAAACTAGGTTATCTCTCATGCTGTAACACTTAGAATCAATCAGTTCTTCCTTCAACGATGTATTAAGAGTTTTCAACTCCAGCATTGCTACACGAAGCTCATCATTCTCTTTTTGTATTTTCTTTAAATTATTGTCAAACTTGTTTAACTTATCAGTTTCTATAGTTCTTCTGGACAGCCATACTATCATACTGATCACTCACAACTTTAACTGATGTTTCTATCTCATTTATAGACTTTTCTGATTTGGTCAGCCTACCTTCAAAATCTACCATTTTAGACATTAACATACTAACAGATCGTTCTATTTCATCAAGCTTATCAAGTTTGTCTAGTTTACTCAGACCTTTTTCAAGCAGTTCAAGTTTATTCATCAAGGAATCGTATGCTCCTGTAGACAACGTAACAGCGTCCTTAGTGTTCTTCCTTGTCGCAGAGGTTACTCTTCCTGAGTCGAGATCTAGGTAGGACAGCTCTCCATCGACAGAAGAATCAGAGCTAAGGGTAGATCGTATACGTTTATTTGAAGGAGTTCTTCCATCCATTCTTGGTATATTGTTGTCTGAAGGAACTGCAGTTATGATACTTCAAATAAAATATCAGTTCAATACAGACTTGTATGAACAAAATTAATATTTTGAATGGTTGAAGTAGATAGTGTATATAAATACAGTACAAAATTCTATGGACAAGACTAATATTTTGAATGGTTAGTGTAAGATAGTGTATATGAATACCAATAAAAACATGTATCAATACGCAAAACAGCATATATGGTAATAAATGAACTATCTACGTTGTCTATTTGGCTCAGAATTCAGTATCCCACAGAAAGTATTTCAAGTTTATCAAGCAATAATCCTTGACCGTGAACTGTATTTTATCTCAATTTGCAAAAAGTAACTAACACAAGGATATGCTTTTAACTCAAAGAACATGAAGCAAAAAGGAAACATCTACTACAAAGTAATCCTAGCGTTGCACGTGTTTCTTGTGAGAGTAGAATTTAGATTGATATTACGTCAACAACGGATGCGTTCAACCGTAAACGAGTAATGGCAATACACAAATTATAAAAATACACAACTATGAAAAATAAATCATCAAATAATTCGCTTATTTCAACACTTGTCAATAAAACAGTTTTAGTATGTCAAAACAAAAATGTTACCGCGCAATCCTATTCCAAAATATCCAAATTAATCCTACGGAGAAACAGTTTAAAACGAGAAAATAACAGAGCCAAATAAACACGTTTACATACAGTCACACCCACCGCTATTAGATTCTCACCAAAGATCGTTCTCCCGTTATAATTAGGCTTTGCCAACAATTTTTCCGCTGTCGTCTCATTATTAACCAAACTTATATCCGTTCTGTTTCTGATATTCTCCATCGTTTTCCCGAAAACGCTATTATTCATAAGTTTAAAGAAGTCCTTCTCAAATTCGTTCGTCGCCTTTATCCTGAGGTTCGTATTTAGTTTGATGTATCGTTTTAACCAAGCGCTTTCTTGAAATTAATCATCTATGAATTTTTGTAACCTTTAACCCCAAACTTTTATACTGTTTTAAGCTTTCGTAATGAACCACGTATTTCTTTTTGTTCTTTAAATTCGGAATTAAATTATCTACGTTACCTATTTTTAAATGTTTTGGAGCTAGAGGACAATCGTTGTGTAAATCGTGAAGTTCTTTCGGATACTTTAAGTCAAGCCATTACCGTTGCAGGAATGTTTTTTTCCAATCGTTTAATTCTTCTTCGGTCATCCACTTAAATTCTTTAGTGGGAAGAGGTTTACTCCTCGCCCATCCGTAAAAATTATTCGCGTCTAAATAAGTTATATACTTTGAAGGCTCGTTCGGGTTGAATTTTCCCTTCGTATATTTATTATTCGCTTTCCCGTGTCTAGTCGAAATCATAGATATGCCTCTCCGGGTACTTTTTTCTATCGTAAGCAACGTGTCGGGATCCGTTAATAATTCCAGATTTACTTTCGTAGTTTTCAAAGCGGCGTCCCAAGCTAACCCCGGCTTCGTGTAATACCACGCTTGGTCTAATCCGTAATTTTTGTGGCAAACTTCTCTTAAAGTTTTTCGAAGACGTCCGCTAATAACAAGACATCTGCTTTATTATACAAATCGTGGTTTTCTTTTAGCGTTCTCATGTAAAATTCTTTCCATACTTTCTGCGCATGCGCGTATTTTTCGTCGGCAATATCTTCGTCATTAAGACTCGAATAGAACGCTTCTTTCGGCGGAAGTTTCGTTTCATTTTACCTTTCGGGGGAATCCATATATTCGTGCGGGTATACGCCTTTCTTTAGTACTAAATCTAGTTGGCTTCCGCGGTAATACTCGGATACATTCGTGAATTGATCTTTAGTTAAGTTGCTCGAAAGTTTATCTAAACTAGAAGCCATGAATGTAAAACTGACGATAAATCTAATTTGGTAGTTTATTGGTTTTTGGTTACCCTCTTTGTCGATATAGGAACCAACCTCGATTACTTTCGTAAAACTAATGTAATCTTCTTCGGTTTTGGCGATGCATTCGATGTCCCCTTCACTTTTCCCTAGATTCTTAATGAATAAATGGCTGTCGTACCCGCCCAAATTGTGAAAGACTACCGGGATAAATTTCGGTTTCCGATACAAAAGATTACATTTGTTGTGCGCCGCCCCTCTATATTTCCCGGTGAAGTGACAGTGATCGCGAACTTTATCATTTTCGGAAACCGCTCCTTGACAGATCCAAAATTTGTGGCATTTTCGAAATCCAACAGGTCCTTTCGACCAAATATCTCTTTAGGAGGAATGTTACGAATCTCATTCACGATTTTTTCCAACATTTCTACAAATTTCCGCGCTACGTCTTCGTTTTTGTATTTCGCGGTGAAGGTGACTGGAGCTGTCTTGTACGTTTTATCGTCGAAACATTTAATGTAGTAACAAAAGCATGACGGGACGTGTTTCTGATATTGATCAGTATAACTCTCGCCCGGATTTAGTTTACAAGTATCGATAGGTTTAAGACAACTTTCAAAGTCGGCGTATACACTATAAATGAGACTTTCATATTTCTCACCCAATTTTTAAATCCGATAAATGAGTCTTCTTTCGGCATATCTATCTTTACACATTCGTTCGAAAAGCAATATTCCGCGTGTTTGTGTAGCGCCTCCATCGATTTGAATGAATTGAATGTGTTTGAACAGTTGCGACAAAAATAACGTATCCACTTTATCTTCGAAATCTGCGAAGCCAATAATCTACTTAAGTCCGTTATGATACAGTAATGTTGTCTCTCTCCGTCGGAAATCAACAAAAGGTCTATTATATGTTCACTTTTAAGCGAGGTGCCAAGCGTGCCGTTAAAATGTTTGCTCATTCTAAGTGGGCAAACACCCTTGCGATATTCGTACGCAAACACATAAATGGCTTATCTATATCTTTCAACGAAACGCGATATTTTATACCTTTCGTGTTTAATTCGCCTACATTACTTTTAAGATTTTTATCTATACGCTCAGGATGCGATTGTGTCGGATTAAGCGCCCGTAATACGCACCATTCGAAACATGTATCGTCTTCATTTTTCATGTTAATTATCGCTTTCTTATTCGCTAATGTTTCGGGTAACGGAATGTTAGAACTTCCCCTCAGCGGATTATAAACGACCGTATTAATCTCGAGAGAAATGATCGAATTAAAATACCAACCATTACCCATATTTCAAAATATTGCCATCGGTTCTACGATTTTGTCTATCATGATATCGTACAATTCGTCTATATCGGTTCCCTCGAGGATGACCTCGATATCGGAATGAAAATCTGCGGGTTTGATAACGCTTTGCCGCTACTATTGTTTACATTCTCCATATTACATTTAAGAATTAACTTAACCTTAGTTTGTGTCTTTCCCTTAAAAAAAATAATTACAGTTTGTCGAACCTCATTGAACATAACCTCTTCTCCATTCTATGACATGCACGGTGGTAAATTTCTTCAAAGCGGATCTACTTTCTATTAACTCGAATGTCCGCAGCGCTCCTTACTCGAACAATGCATTTACTTTTTTCTTCAAGGCTTCGAGGTTTGGGTAGACCTTCTTTATTACTTCTTTACCAGCATCTTTCAACCACGCGAACCATTCGGTCGCGGCTTTTACTGATTTTTCCACAACTTTTTTTACATTTTTCGCCGCAGTTGTGACCATTCTAGGGACAAGAGTCGGCACATTAATATTTTGCACTGGTTCATCGAGCAGCGAAGCATTCGCCCCTCCAACCGCGCCATTTGTTAGATTTATTAACTCAGCTTTCCCGAGTCTCGAATAGCCACGAAGGCTACGTTGTTTCGCTAACGATCTCAATTTTTTTACAGTCGACATGTTTTTATATAGACAATATTTTGTTTAAGCCCAAAAAAATTTAAATCATTTTTCATATTCAGCATTTGCGAGCTATAAATAGATAGTGGGAAACCGCGGATACGGAAAACCCCAATTTGATGAGTCATCGCGCGCGAAGGGGCAGCGTGAGGCGGCATAATGATACCTAAACCGCGGATATGGTTAAAATATCGATTTTAACCACGGATATGGTAAACTGTCCGAGAATCTGTGTAAACACCCTACTAATATACATGTAATTGTGATATGATTCATAACATTTTAACGATTCAAGAGAGACTTGATAAAGTAATATATATTGCTGACGGAAATCAATGATTTCAAACTGACTGGGGATGGGGGATGATCAGATTGTGCAAGAAATGGAGAGAAATTAATGGTATGTCAAGCATAATTGTGAACATAAAGAGAAGTACATATACTGTATTGAAACACACCAGAACATTCTTCTAAATATTTGAACCAATAGCTTACATTACATATCAACTTCTCTATACATACTAGATAGAAATGATTTAAGCCGATGATTAACTGATGTTGTATTTGAATCCATTCGTAAGTTGTAGTTTACTTGTTTTCTTGGACAATCTACGCATGTTGTTCATAATATATTTGTTCGTGGTGTCCTATTAACGCATGTTTATATTCTCACTAATTTTCTTCTGTAAAATACATTGCAACATCATTATTTTTGATGGCTTATCGGAGTGTTAAGGTTTAGTTTGAATTTTGATATATTTTAGCAATATTGTAACTTGATGTATCCAGGCAAAACTTGTCAAATTTATTCGTTGATCTATAATTTGTACATACTGTATTGTCCAAACTTTTGTTGAGGCAATACTTGTATACATAATCACATATTTATACAATACTTTTCAGATCCTTTGGCTCTGTTCTTATGTATGCTGTATTCTACGTATGCTTATGATTTTTCTATGTTCTGTACTTATATGTATATATTCTTCAGTATCGGACTCAGGGGGCTAGCACGTTGAAGGGATGGAGTATAATGGCGTACTAGGCCTAAAATGGCCACACGGACCAAAAACACGCATATCATATATATACATATAAAAGGGTTACAACTTCCGAAATGACAGTTTCTGCACCAAGTTTGTTTAAAACTACGTGACTTTTTAAGGAATCGCTCAATTTTCTAATAACTGGTGTCTACAGATAGCTAATACATTATACTACACATAACCAATAAGCACTTTGTCAAATTCAAAACAATGATGCAGGTATTTAATCTTTTTCCTCCGAAAAATTGTCAATGTCGTTTAGTCAAACGCGACCTCGCAACATCAAATTGGTCAGATTTATCAGTTTTTGGTCCGTGTGGCCATTTTAAGCTTATTACACCATTATACACCATCCCTTCAACGTGCTAGCCCCCTGTGGTATCGGAGGTAATAAAGTAAATTGTCATCCAAATTTTTGTTGAGACTAGTCTTGTTTACGCTAATACGTTCCCGTGACATATTTTCACATGCTTTCCGGAATTCATGTATACAACTTACCCCCCCCCTTCCAAAAAGACACAACAAAAAAGATTTTGCTTAATGTCTGAACATATGCATGTACAATTTTAACCTGAACTATTTCTGAGTCTAAGGAGAATTGCATTTAATTAGGAACATGGGAGCGTTACAAGTTTCGATTTGTATGCATGCTTTAGTATCTTGATTTTCATAGCACTCCAGTAAGACAGCGTCGTTATCTGTATCTAATTCTTGGCTAATCTATTAATCATTTCTGTTCAGTCAACATAAATTTGCATGCTTACGATTTCCACTATGTAGTATACTTCGATCTGTTGTTCTTAACAAAAGAATGCGGAATGTTAAAAAAGTTTCTTTTTATACAATGTCGATATTAACTTAATTTTCTATACACTAGTATTTTGCAACTATAAACCACAAAGCCTCGACATTAAGACCACCTTTGGTCTTTATTTTAAAGTGGTCTAATTATCTAGTTCAAATATAGATAGAACATTGAAAAACGCTCCGAAAATAAGTACTCCTTATCATGAGGTGGTCATAAGATGGAGGCGGCCGCTAAAAGAGGTTTTACTGTATGATTCTATGAATAGATACCACAATGGTAGAATTCTTTTTGGTACAAAGAAATTGCAAAACTTTGTGCATGTTAACATGTAACTTAAAAAGGATTTGTTCTGTTTAGAGTTTCATAAAGTACTAAAAAGAAACTGACATTTGACACAATTATGTCCCTTTTTGAACCAGGATAACTCAGACATGGATTTTATGATCTCATACCTAAAGGTCATTAAATTATGGCCATTCCTCAGTAAGGAAATAACTTTCAAACAGTCAACATCACAATTACAGGAATATATGCTCTTTATTTTGCACAGATATGTTACATCGTTGATTACAAGTTTCATGACACTCACAATCATAATAAATCTGCGTCACCTTTTTAAGATTAATAATATTAGTGAAAAAACAAATATGTTAGCAAGGACTGAACGAATTGATATTCTAAATTTCTTCAAGTTGGTAAATATACTGTGCTACGAATGTACGAAAAACGTGTACGAAGGACTGTCTGGGAATATTTAAATCTACTACCACCTCTACAGTGAGAAAGCCATAAATCGGCTGCTTCAATCTTACATTGTATTCTGTATACTATAACTGTTGTTATTACGAGGCTAAAATTTCTAAACCAAGAAATTTGAATTCCTAGCTTTAAACCTGGAGAGTACAAAGTCATAAACCTGAAGATTGGTCTCGATGCTATCATACAGTTTATACATTCTTCAAATTATTTAGATATTCATATCATACACTGTACATTCAACATTTACTCGAGTATATTTCAGTGGTCGCTGATATTCAATAAGACGAAGCATTTGAGATTTAAAAAATGATGAAAATAAAGTGTTACTTTTTGTTGGATGGAAAGATTTTATAGTTAGGTACATGAATGAGGCTTACTACTTTGCAATGGTTTCAACAATCTTCGGCTATATAACATTTTACACGCATTTGAATGCAAGCACCCGTTTATACGGTAACGCATGTTTCGTTTAGGAACATACTTTTAAAAATTCCCTTTACAGTTCATATTTGCTTGCTTGTTGATGATGTAAGTGTTATAAGAAGTCTTGTGACTTGCTTCTAGACATTCGTACCATTAGATAGGGGTATACGGATCTATATGTTTTACAGGTTAACTACAATTCTGAACGCCATTAAATGTAGCAGGTGTAATATATTCGTTTTTATTTCCAGGTCCGCTGTAGTATGAATTTATACAACATTTATACACGTTCGAAGTTTGAAAAAAGTAAACAGATGAGTAACGGTCAGAAAATCATAATTTAATTGTGTGAAACGTTACGTGAAACATACGTTACCAAAGGTAACGAAGGTTTCAATGCATATTTTCATATATAAACGGGTTCGAAGAGGGCAAAGGACGAATCGAGAGGGTTGAATTACATCTCTAAGTATTGACCGATCAAGAAGACTTGCAAAAACATATTCACATGCATGTCATAGAACATTAAATCATGCTTACCTTGCTCGTGCAATCTCACGCCTTTGATGATTTACTAATTCGTCAACATCATCAACATATGTGTGCCATATCAAGTTTTTACAGCACCTTTGATGACGTCACATTTATTCCAATGACGTCATATCATCTATGAAACCTATGCGATACTGTAAGGAAGGTTCCTCATTTCTACGGTAACGTATGTTAAATCACGTATGTTACATTTGATACTATATGGCATGACATACAGAGAAAGTTTGAAGGAATATCAAACATTATATTTGTAAAATGCAGTGATGTATAAGACTAATTCGTGGATACATGCATAATAACTTGGATATTCATCAATGTCTGGTAAACCGTTGTAACGTATGTTTCATTCTTAAAAGCCTATGTGAAGATTCTGACAAGATGTGATGAATGATGAAGCACCGTTGTATACTTAATTACAATTGCTTTTATTTCAAAAGAAGTTGTATATGTACTTTTATTTCCAACAATTTTACATGAACACACTCTGTTGGAATATGAAAAAATCGCCCCCCCCCCCTATTAATGGTTACGTATGTTTCAAAGCACTTGGCGACATTTTATAAATCTCATTTGTAACATTATGCTACTGATGACCTTTGTGTCGATCTCCCCATACAATAGTATAATATTGTACGTATCAAAAACCTTGAGTGTAAAAACCATTCGACGTGCATATTTTTTCTAAAATTTCATAAAATGCGAACATTGGAGGTGGCGACAGTAACGTATAGTACATTTTGGAGTACTTCTTGGATTTATTTGAGCACGTACTTTTTCATATTTTAGAAATTTATTTTTCCCAAGTGCCCAACCCCAGTATGCAACTTATGCACTTCATTTAAATTCATTGCGTGCTTGCGTTCTGTAGATAATGCAAGGAACATCAAATGCTTCATCTTATTGAATATCAGCGTGGTATGTTTTCAACTAAAACTGGCTGAAAATTAATTCCATTTTTAGTTTATTAAACTGGATCCTAGTTTGTCTTTTCTGAACTGATGTGGGCAAAGGAGAAAATATTTTTTCATATTGGTCTTCAAACTAACATGTATACACTATCTATTAACAGTAAGAGATGAATATGTCGGAAATGATGCCCAGTTAAGCTAAATTTTCCATCTTGAAAACCCAGGCATAATTACAAGGCATCCTATTGAATGGAATGTTGGGCACGATCAGATGGATTCCATTCGATGATTGTTTCTTCCATGTAATTGGTTCACTATATCCCAATAATGTCACTCTTGTATCCGCCGTTGGAACTGGACTTGATAGATAGAATTCCCCTGGTGCTGGCCATTTTAAGACAATAGCATACACATCTAAACTGGCGAAGGATTTCTTTGCTGTATACCTGAAATGATCACCTAATTAGCTTTAGTAACTGTTACCTAAGTAATGGTATGATCTACATCGTTCGTCTACCACAAGTACAAGTACAAGTACAAGATATTTATATAGCGCAAAATTGTATGAAATATTCGATTGCGCTGTACAGTCAACATGAATACAATTTATATACAGATATGCTTCTTCAAGTCACTCTTGAATTCAGAGTTTGTGGCACAGTCATATACATCAGTTAAAAAAAACAGACCAAACAAGTGTGTCTTCAGTTTGGACCTAAACTGATTTTCATTTGTTATGTCCTTCAACTGGTCTGGCAATGAATTCCACAATTTAGGTCCCACAACTGCCAGAGATCTATCTGCAAGTTTAGATTTTTTTTTGGTTTTTCGAACTGAGTGTGGCCTGATGTTGAAGATCTTAGTCTTGTTCTGTATTGGCCCTGACGTTCAGTGAACAATTCACGAATGTATAAAGGTGCAGTGCCAGTGACAACACGAAATACAGTTAAAATTACTTTATACATAATTCTAGCACGAACTGGAAGCCAATGAAGCTGTTTAAGGATATCGGCACTGGGTTGATCGTAGGTAGCCCCAGTGACGACTCTTGCAGCATGATTTTGCACATGTTGTAGTTTTTCAAGTTGATAGGCAGGAATATCAGTGAACAGGCCATTGCAGAAATCTAAATGTGAATGTATTAAACCATGAACAAGGATTTCAGCAGATTTTTTAGTGAGATGCTTCCTGATTGCCTTCAGATTTCTTAATTGCATGTGTGCTATTTGACACTTTTTTTGAATATGTAGATTAAAATTAAGGGTACTGGTCATCTGTACACCAAGGTCTCTCACATTATTAACACAGTTAATTTCAACCCCACCAACATTAACGCTGGTAATGTTCAGTTTAATAAGTTGATGTCTTGTGCCATATAAAATGATATCAGTCTTGCTGTTGTTCATTTTCAATTTATATCTGGTCATCCAAGACACAACGTCGTTAAGGCAATCAGTGAGGTGTTGAAGAATGGTCTCTTTGCTGTGGTGGTCACCAGCTGAGTCATATTTCAAACAGATTGAGTTGCATACACTAAAAATGGAAAGTTTTGTATAAAACATACCATACATCAGGTGTAATTGTATCATTTTGATACTTCCATGGTATCGTAGAATATATGGCTTCACCATTGACATTCAACCACTGACCAAGGCTTCGAAGTCTCTCTTCAAACAATGGAATGATCAGACCATCTGGGGTCGGTCCCACATTGACAAGGAGGTTACCGCCGCAACTAAAGAAATACATAATTATATTGTTTCAGAAATTGATAAATTATAAACACTAATTTTGAGAGCACTACTAAATAAAACAAGAGGGCCATGATGGCCCTGCATCGCTCACCAGAATAAATATTAATTAACTTGTTACTAAAAAGGTAAAGGTACACTTGTGGGCATAATCTGATAGAACACTATCTAAAGATGCTAAAAGCCAAGTTTGGTAATAATCCATCCATAGATACATGAGAAAAAGTCATTTTAAGATATTTCTATTTTTAGCTCTAGTGGCCCTTAAAAGGGGCTGACCAAATTTATTTGAGTAAACTTGAGAGAGCACCATCTAATGATGCTACAGACCAAGTTTGGTGATCATTCATCCATTAGTTCATGGGAAGATGACGTTTAAAGGTATTTCTATTTTTAGCTCTAGCGGCCCGTAATAAGGGACAACCGTTTTTATTTTCGCAAATCTGATAGTACACTATCTAAAAATGCTAAAAAACAAGTTTGGTAATAATCCATACATAGAAACATGAGAAAAAGTCATTTTAAGGTAATGTTATTTTTAGCTCTTGCGGACCCTAAAAGGGGCCAACCATATTTATTTGAGCAAAGATAAGAAAGGACCATCTAAGGATGCTACAGACCAAGTTTGGTGATGATCTATCCATTTGTTCATGAAAAGAAGACGATTAAAGTTTTTTCCTATTTTAGCTCTAGCGGCACCTGAAAGGGGCCAACCATTTTTATTTGAGCGAATCTGATAAAAGTCCATATAAGGATGCTACCGACCAAGTTTGGTGGTGACTGGTTCATGAGAAGAACATGATTAAAGGTTTTTCTACTTTTAGCTATAGTGACCCCCAAAAGGGGTCAACCGGTACTATATGAGCAAATTGCAATTAGAACGTCAAAAGGCTTCTGCACAGCAAATTTGAAGTAAAACCGACCTGTAGTTTCTGAGGAGAAGACCATTGTTGACGCTAGACGACGAACCTTTGGTTCTGGTGAGCCAATAAATAAAATAACGCGGGTTACTTAAATACAAAAATAACTGTAGCTACACCTAAAAGTAAAATACGGCAGTTACAATAATGGCGAGTTTAATTTTCAACAAAATGAATTATTTCAATAAAAATCACACAGAATAGCTCACTGGGAATGAAACTTATGCAGAAGTAGAAAACCGATAACTCTATGATAATCAAGGCAAAGGAAAAATATAAAACTTGAACCCGAAATTCATAAAAACGGCAAACTACATTTGACACCTGACAGTTTCAGCTAGCGTAGCGATAAGTTCTTCCATAGTTAACATATCAGATAGTTCAGCATTTCGCCTGTATCCCCAGGACTGTTTATCTATCGTCATAGCATTCTCCCACTTTCTTGGCTGCAGTTTGCCTGATTTCAAAGTAAAATAAAATACAAATAAGATTGCAAAGTCGTCACAGAATACATCAATCAAAATCATAAGGTAAAGATTGGATGGGGACAGTTCGACTTAAAGAATGGTCAAGGTATACATTTCATCATTTTTTGCTGAATCAGAGCCATAATTCAAAAGTATCCGGGGTGATTCTGCTGGTTATCGAAATTAGTCAATTCATTATACTCATTAACATTTGACCATGTTCAGTGAATACTGAACGAGAACTGTTCAACTTCACAGCGGATCAACTTTGTGAGCGTCGCCTACCCGCTCGCTCGTTCCCATAATTTATACGTCTGGTCAAGACGGATGAATTAAAGTTATATCGCAATTTGCAAATTGCTTAGTAGTAGATAATGATTGTTTTAAAGATAATTCATGTCACCTAAAATAGCAATAACAGAAACAGGCGCGGTATCACTTTAAGATTTCAAAACAGTCAGAAACGAAATATACAAAATAAACGAAGTGACAATAATTTATGTATAATGGTATAATAAAACAAAATACGAATATTGATTTAAACCAAGACGCAGATCAGTAACGAATGACCCCATGAAAATTACCTGGATTATATCGGTCACTACACGTGAAATATCCGCCATGATGGCACATTACACCATTCCCCCAACGATCATTAGTGACCACCGTATCCTTCACAGGACTATAACATGTAACAAAAAGTTTATCAATCAAGCATGTTCAAACCACATATAGACGAACATATAGATCTAGTTGTACCATAAGGATAGAAAAAGTAGTCACGTCTGAGGTTACTATGGAAACATATTCATTATTTCTGTTTTCAAGAACAGGTGACAAAAAGGTCTTCTAAACCGAAAGGCTGTGGGGATAAAACAATACTTCGATTTACGATAGCAAAACATACCTAATGAAAACAAGAAAAGAAACGTACAAATGTAATTGTTACAAAGTAGAAAGGCGATAAACATATCGAGTAGCCCATACTACTTACCTATCGTTATAAAGCCAGGCAATAAATTCTGTAGAGTTCCAGTAAGTATCTGCAGCCTCCCAGTCACCATCAGACCAAACAACTTCCGGTTTGTATCTATTCACAATCTCATACAGTTCCGGTAGGGTTTTGAACTGTAGATGAATAGTATTGTTTCTAAACATGAACTCGATTAACGATATAACAAGGTACATTATGAAGTAGAATTCTTACTAAATTTATCAGAATGTATCGCAAAATTATGTCTGTTTTATTCAGGGATATGTGTTAAATATCAAACTTAGAATCAATGGTTTTAAGCTGTTCAGTATAATGTATAAATGTATATCAATTACCCACGAAGTTTGTCACAATTTTCATATATTCATCCCCCTAACTATAATGGTAAATATTATCAAGGCAAACAATATCGTATATAGTTTCAGTTTGAACAGTACATGCATGGTATTATTATGTCTAATGAAATATTTATAACTAAGTCTCACCGCAACAAAATCATTAGTTGTGTAATTGTTAGCCTTATCAGCCATGTAGAGAGGATTATACCACTCGTACAAAGAATGATAGAGTCCAAAATGAATACTTGTGTTCTTCCTTATAGATTCTGCCAGCTCACCTAAAATAATGCAATATCACACATTAGACTTCAGCTCAAATTGAAAGTAAATACTGACATTTACCTAGAGACAACATGGACCAACACTTATGTGACATCTTATCTGACTAGTACCCTGACCAATGAACAATCATTTCAAACAGACTGGTTACCAATACAGACATACATTCTCATAAAACCATTTACTTAGACTGGGACACTGATCAGTCTTCGCGCAACATCACCAACATAGTGATGTCCAACTGACAAAGCCCTTTGTGGTATCATATTCACAAATTAGCACCAACAACATCCTATTAGTTAGACAACAATTCAGTTAGCCATTCTTATTGCAACAACATTTAAATGAATGGGCATATTTACTACTGACATACATAGAGTGACACAATATAATTAGGCTGGTAACAATACACAAACACATCGGTTATAGTAAGACTGATAGTCTTGTGTAAAGGGGTCATAATTAATCAAAGCGCGAAAAGACATTTGTGGACAGGCTTATGAGTATTCTTAATTATTATTAATCCGTTTACCCGAAACTCGGAACAATAAAGTAAAATTGTAATGGACGCCTGTCTGCCAGAACCGACAAGTATATCCAATAAGTTTTGAAATGAAGCCTGGTGGCCAGTCAATGGGGACTTAATAACATAATCACTGCTTTCAGATTGAAACAGAGGACTAGCCATCCTCAAAAAAGTTCACGGTGTACTTTGGTGCCGAAATTAGTAGACATATGCCACTTGCTGGTGAACTGAATTGAATTTATTTACAATAAATGCGTACAAAAGTTACGCATGACAGGGTCGATGTTTCGGGAATATACACAATCCATGCCAATAAATCCGTAGTTTCGTAAATGAAATCATACATAGAAACCGCAACGACTCCTAGTATTATTAGATCTATGCGCTCATACGCGTTCAAAAATGAAAAAGAAACCAACATAGCACTTATTTTTCGGGCATAGTAAGTTTACCGGTGCGCTAGCAGGACGAATTTCTAGTGATCATACCTACGCGGCCAAGCAGCCTGTCTTCACAAAAACAACTCACCTACAAGATCTCTATTTGGTCCCACATCCATGGAATTCCATGAAAAGGCGTATTTTGATGGCCAATTAGTAAAACCTTCATGGTGTTTGCTCGTCAATATAACATATCTATATGAAGAATTATGCAAAGATTTACAACGATACATTTTTTTTAAAAAAGGGATAGGCAACTTTATGGCTAATCTATAGATTATTAATGGCATTGACACGGGAATATTTGTGATAAACGGCATTGAAAGACATTAGCGCAGTATAAACGAACTATTAAGGAAATTAACTCCAGATTGACGTTAGAAAGTTATTATAATGGAAACTTACATAGGATCGGATGACATTTGTGAATGTTCATTTAGTTGATGTTTCATGAATTTGGAAAAAATACGCAGCGAAATTCAGCCTGAATATTATTATAATACTAATATTTCTGTCGGGTTACTTAACTCCTTTAGATGGTTCTCAGCACATTATAAACGTAAGTGATAAACTACATACGCCACTTGCAACCTTCAGAAGCCGTGATTTTACTTCTTATTATTTATTTTGATTTATGGCGTTTACCGATTAAAAAAATTAAATCACGAGTCTTCCCCTTTAAATAAACAAGACAGCAAGATAACCCCACATCCACACTATTCAATTGTTTTTTAGATTAGAGTGACTCATATCTGAGTATAAATATAAACCTATACTAGTATTTTGGTTCAAGATCTTCGGCCCACGAATCAATATATGAAATACACACAGTAAATAAACATACTATTACTGATCATGGCACAAGAATGCACTGTACAATTGTACATTATGAAGTTTATATTATGTAAGTATCTATTATTGTATATTTCATTAAAAAGAGACCATATAGAATATTAATAAACACATTACAACTGAGAAATAGAAATATACATTCGTGAATACAATGCAACTGTGGAGAATTAATTAATCAGCGAGAACTAAGTAATATGGTAAAATTGTTTATCAAACATACATCCAATTTCTTATTATTTAAAGCAGCGATGTTGCATAACTAACGTACCTAGCTCCTGAAGCGTTGAATAACTCAGCCCAGTCATCTGGTTTATACAAAGAGGCGGTAAATTCTTCAGCAAAATCTTGATACGTCCAATCAGGTTTATAGTTATTCTGCATGAATTTAACAGCGGCTGGATCTTGTTCAGTCACCCATTGACGCCAAAACCATTCGCTTAGCAAACCTGGCACAGAAAACACACCCCAGTGCAGAAATATACCGATTTTCGATTCATCATACCACACTGGTAACGGTCGACTGTCCAATGAGGACCAGTTAGGTTCGTATCTCACAGAAATAATTGACGATACAGAAAACACAGTTACAAGTGAACAAATTAACACAAATTGTGTACACAACGACGCCATATTTATAATCATATGTCACATGATCATCACGTGTCTGCTTACTCCCGCTATCTCATGGATAAGTTTATCTGCCATTGAATTCGTTTATATCTAGAGAAGATAAATATTAGGGTTAACCCGTAACAAGACGCATGTAGCGAGATTTATTAAAAGAACGTCCGTAAGCATTCATGCCAAGACGTAAAAAAGTTTCTGGATTCTGATAATCAGACCGACTCTATTCTTTTCTGCTGACCAAAGATTTTTAACTTTTTGGTGGTCTCGTTCATTTTTTCTTGCCGATACTTTCAAATGAACCATATTTCCGAACTAAGAATTGTAATTAACAAAAAGTTCTGCCGACCTACTGACCCTACATGTTTGGGGATGTTAGTAGAAATCAGGTAATTTATTGTCTTAATCATCTTGCTGCTGTACAAGTGCATTTAATTGTCTTGTTGATCAATGACTTCCAAAAATGTACTTGTTTGGAACCCATCTTTATTTAACGAGCCTGCGTTAAATCCACTCTGCAATTTCACCCACATGTCTCGTACAATTATTTACATTACATAAAACGAATGAGTCTCGAAGATAATAAATAGCCAATTGAATTTAAACACCATAACATCATCATATGTAAGTGTGCTGCGGTTATCAACTTGACCTGAAACTTGTATAATCTACGTTATGACATAAAATTATTTAGGGATTCCGTTATATTCAATGGTTACTGTGAAACAGTGATTATGTGATGTGGTTAGGATCTATGACTAGAAACCACTAACCATTCATCGCTATGAGTTTGAATCCCTTCCGGGACCAAACTTTACATGGGAAGCTGTCCAGCTAGCTTACAGAAGTTAGGTGGTTCTGCCCAGGCGTGCTCCTGGCGTTTTGCCCCATCGTTAAACCTAGAAAACTCACCATATGACCCTGACTGTTGGCAAGACGTTAAACCTCAGTGAAAAGAAAAGTCAATACATGAATCCATAGCACGCGAATTAGGGGCAAATCTTGAAAAAATGTTACAATGGGGTTAAGCGTTATTTCCAAATGATTACATTATTTAAGCTTTGAGCTGTATACGGGTGATTTCCTAAATGAGAGCTTATACCGGTTATATAAGGCGTGAAATAGAATTTCCCGGTATCCACGATCTCGACCGACCCTGTTTCTCTACTGATCCTAACTTTTTTCCTCGGTTTTATAAAAAGTATGTCTTTGAACTTAAAACTTAATTTTGCAAAAAAAGATTGCCTCGCTACCGACCCTATATTTCAGCAGATGATAGTGGAAACATAGTATTTATTTTTCGTTGATTAGCCTCAAGTTATTGTCTGGTTTTATATCTAAGTTGTTTGTCCACTCTACCAAATTGTTTTGCGTGATAAAACAAACAAATAATTACCACATATACTGAACCAAAAAAGAAACTTCCGCGAGACTTTAATTGGACCGTTTCCACAAATGTGTATAGTAACAGTTTTTGTTCGTATTTGTTATTGCACAATAATTCAATTTTTTTGCTTTGGTAACGAGTATGCCCATCGCGAACAATGCTAACAGCTTGGCAGCGACGACGCATTGAGTGGATGAGATTATTCATTTGAACCTGGGGTATATTATTCCGCTCTTCTAGCAAAGCTTCACTGAGCTCATAGACATTGCCAGGGGGATTTTCACGTTGCCGTACACGGGTGTCAAGATTATCCCAAAGGTGCTAGATGAGATTTGAATCGGGCTTTATGAGGGCCAGTCCTGGATTCATCGGAAAAAAAGAACCGTCCGCCAGTCTTGCCTTGTCAGACTGACGCTGTAGTTGTCGCCGTTAAAAAACGATTTCGTAAATGTTGGTTTAAAATATAGCGGTCTTGCGCCGGAGTGCTCACACGTGTTCTACCGCTACGTGGAAGATCTTCCGTGCTTCCGGTCTGCACAAACCGCCGTCTCAGACTTCTAACTGACTGCACAGATGATCCAACGTACACAGCAACCTCTTCCGTTGAAACTCCATTGTGTGTTTAACCTTATAAGTTTAAGACCTAATTTGCGAAAGTTACTTTTTTGGTTCAGTGTACATCTGGACTGGTTTGCTTTAACGAAATCGGAATTAAATTACAAGGGCAAGTCAAATGCAACTTAGTTCATATAAATGTTTAAATTGTTTTATTATATTCTGAACGTAAACATTTGTTATGTAGTCCACGCGCTTACCTTTATTTATAAACAGAAACTATGCAGACAGTTTCGGAGGCTGAATTGCGTACTAAATACAAATGTATTTCCATACGCAATTCATGTATGTAAAGATTCATAAGCAATGCTAAGTGTTTAACAAAGATTAGGATTGGTGCAGTCGTGTGCGTGCATCTTATTACATGGGCCGTATAAAATGTCAGATTGTGTGAGTATACGAAAACATAAGAGGCACATAAATTATGAACTAAAGAAAGATCGGATGTGGTAAACAAAAACTGTAACATTCAAGAGCTCATGTCCGGTAAGATTGTCTCTATTTAATTCATGCAATTTAGCTACGACTGTTTTTTTTTTTTCGTGAAGTTATGAATGTCTCTGCATACCGGATGCAATTATCTCAATGGATGATTGCAAAATATTTGACATATTCTAACAAGTGTGTTTTTGGAGATTAATTTTACGCTTTGTGCATGATCGACTGCAAGAACGGATGAAATTGGTGACGGGTAAGTTTGAATCTAAATCAATTTGTTGGTCACGTTTTTAACATCTGCGGTAAAAATCGTTAAATTACCAGTGATTCGATACTTGTATATTAGGAATTTATCGATTAATTACTGGTAAAACAAGGATAATTACAGTGAATGCCTCCATAATGCTATTGTGAAAAAAATGTATCATTCTATGTGTCACAAGATAAATTGACAGGTGGATGTGTAACTATGTATTTGGACAAATTGGCTTAGACGCAATGTCTTCATCGAGATCACCTTATAGAACATCGGTCGCACCCAAGGTTCGAACTCACGAACCATAAACCTAAGGTCCATACACCTAACGCTAACCGTATTTAGCTTAGCGCGTATTTAAGCAATGTACGTTTGTATCAAATAAGCCAATCCTTTATTACTAGAGCCCATTTGTTAATATAGACAGAATAACTACATTCTAAGGATGGCTTTAGTATGAGTCATGTGCAATACCACATCGGTGTGATGTGCGGGTGTGCAATACATCGAACATACTGATTATTTACATGTATTTACATGTATTTGGAAGTTAATAGTCAATTCATCCGGAAACAAGTAATTGTTAAATGTCAACGTATGGTTGTTCACGCACGTTATGATTAAACACGTTTTATTATCACTAAACAAATATGAGTCGTTGTCTAAACAAATCGCAGTGTTTTGATTGTGCCCTGTCGATGCACATGTATACATTTGTTTTGTTCCAACTATTATCATCATACATAGTAGATGAAGCGATGGATTGGATGACAATTCTCCTATTCGATCGTAGAAAATTAAAATAGCTATCTTGATAGAAGTTGTGGCATGATGTCGTTCTGTTCTTCCTTCCTTTGTTTGATAGTAGTTCTTAAACAGAGCACCTGAGTAGAAAACAAATTACTAGTACAAAATGTAGATTTGTTGCAGGGCATGCGCACTTCAGAAAAAAAAACAAATGAGCCAAACTTATAATCATCTGCTTTTGCTTGGTATAATGTAACAACTTCGTATATGTTTTGCAGTTTTGAAACCTGCAGTTGTGAGTCAGCTGGTACAGATTTTGTATATCCTGTCTTCTCCCTAAAATGGTGGCGGTATTAACGAGTGCGTTCTTGCTAGCAACGGTGTCGTCATTGTCCTGGACACTCATACCTGTCGACGGATTCCCCTATTACTGTATGTTTTGTGATTGCAAGAACACAACAAATGGAGGAATGTCAACAAACTGCTCTATGAAGGGTTTCACTAATCCACCAAGAGTTATTAACTATAGATCTACTGAACTTAACTTTCGGAGAAATAATTTCAAAGTAATTAGATACCAGTATTTCGCTGGTTTGGTGAATCTAAAACGTTTAGATTTGTCACAAAACTTGATATCTAGCATTGAAAAGGGCGCATTCCGTGATCTTGAAAATCTTGAATATTTGTTTCTAAATGGACAAAGACATACATCCATGGCGCTGTTTGTTCTTCATAGGGTCTTTGGGCCTGGTGTGTTTTATGGTTTGAAGAATGTAAGAGTTCTTCATATACAGGATAACGTTGATGGTCGTGATGTCATATACTCCAAGGTTCCCAGCGAGTCACTCAAAGATTTAGCTAACTTGAACATATTGAGAATAGATGGTCTTCCAGGTGTGAGCTTTAATGAAAGTTTTAATGCCCTTCAGAATTTTAAAATTCTTGAAATGTCAGGAAATTTTGGCACATGTGAAATTGGACATTTAGATAACACATCATTTGTTGGTCTCAAATTCTTAAAACAACTCAAGATGGTAAATTGTCGTATTCGTACAATAGGAACTGATACTTTCAAGTGGTTGGTAAATTTGGAATATTTAGACATTTCTTGGAATACAAACTTAGGTTTTGTTGAGTTCGAACGAGCTGCCGAGGACATTGGGTCTTTAACACAACTTCAATACTTAAATATAACTGCAATTCATGATAGCAATAGAGCTTGTTCGCAGCTATTAGGGTCTACAATGTACCATTTACGCGATACAAACATCATTGAAATTCAAATGAACAATAACGGTATAGAATTTGTAGAATATAATGTGTTAAGCTCATTACCGAGTTCATTAAAACGAATTTATCTTAGGAATAATAAATTGATCTTTGGTGGGATTTTTATGGAACTTGCTATATTTAAGAATCGCAACCTGACTATTTTTGACGCTGCAGATCAGCTGTTAGTTATGCGATCTGACAGAGCATTCACATCTAGTTTCGATAATGCATTTACAGGAGGTCTTTATGATAAAAATAAACATGCAAATTTCAACCGCCGTAGACGAAACGAATTTACAAGACTGGAGCTGACAACGTTGATATGTAGCGGCAGTTCATCTGATATCAGAATAATAGATTTTATGCACACTGACAATAACATCACATATATGGATTTGTCAGGGAATTTTCTCCCTAAGATACACGCCAAAGCATTCTCTGGGCTCTACTCACTGGCTTACTTAAATCTGTCCAATAATTACATTGAAAGTGTCCATCAAACTGCATTCGATGGATTATGGAATCTAGAAATTTTGGATCTTGGCAACAATCTGCTAGGGATGAGCGTTAGGGTCGACTCAGATGGAATGTTGTCGCAGTCATTGAGCAATTTGAAGGAGTTGCATTTGGCAAGAAATAGAATATATCGTATAGATAAAAATTTCTTCGCATATATATATGATATTGAATACATCGATTTATCTTACAACTACTTAGAATCCGTAGATTTCTCACTAATAGAATTGTCTAAGCTAAAAAAGTTGGATCTTTCTAATAACGTACTACAAACTCTACCAGGTTCTCTTAGATTGCATATTAATCAACTTGCCAAAAAGCATTTAATTACTGTTAATATGAACAGAAATACATTAGTGTGTAATTGTGCTAACATTCCGTTTTTAGAATGGCTTTTTCAAACAACAGCTTTATTGTCTATAGATAAGGATCAAAATTATTGTTCTCTTAACACTGGTGGGGTATTGGCATTAAATGGTACATTGCCTGATGAAATTGAACAAATGAAAACCGACTGTATTTCTTATTTAGAGATAATTGTAGGAAGTTCAACATCCTTAGGTTTCTTGGTTGCCATTCTTATATGTCTTGCTGTCTATTACAATCGTTGGCGATTGCGTTACATGTACTATATGGCCAAGGTGAAGCTACAGCACGAAGGTGGCAAACATGGACGTGATGAAAATGCATATGAATTTCATGCGTTTTTATCATATGGCGACGGGGACAGAATATTTGCTATTGAGGATATGAGACTCAACTTGGAAAATGTTAGTGGGAAGAGTCTAAACATTCGAGACAGGGATTTTGAACTTGGCGAAGCCATAGCTGTTAACATATCGCGAGCTATCCGAACAAGTAAACGTACGTTTCTGTTAGTGAGCCGATACTTTCTGAAAAGTAAATGGTGCAATTTTGAAATGAACATGGCAATTATGGAAGAAATCAATCAAAAGAGGAAAGCGGTCGTGATTATATTTCTTGAAACTATTCCGCCGAATAGTTTGCCAATAGAATTACTTGGCCTTCTAAGAAAATGTCCCAACATGGACTTACCGAAAGAACCGGAACTGATGGAAGTGTTTTGGCATAAATGCATACAATACATCGATGAAATTTAAATATTTTCATATACATAATTTGCAAAATAATATTTATCTTGCTTAACTATAGTTTGTAAGTTAAATGTAGCACTTGACACATTAAAGGCACGCATTATGAATATTTGTCAATGTATATTTTAAAGGTGTGCTTGCTTTTCTTATACGACTTTTGAGATCTCTCTCTCTCTCTCTCTCTCTCTCTCTTAAAATCCTTTGTTTATGCGCAGCCTTTGTTTACATAGTGGCCTTGTTTAGTGTGGCCTTCGTTTATAAGTGTCCTTTGTTTAGTGTGGCCTTTGTTTATGAGTGTCCTTTGTTTAATGTGGCCTTTGTTTATGTGACGCATATTTACGTTGTCCTTCATTCACATTATTGTACACGCGTGGCCCTTGTTTGTGTTGCCTTTGTTCACGTGTCTGGCCTTTTTCACATGTTGAACATACAAAAACATTATTTCAAATCACATGCAAAGTCCATATCTTAACTGAGTTAATCTAGATGGAACATATCTTGGAGGGGGTAATAATTCGATACGCTCGCGTGCATACATGTATGTGTTTTTCAGACTCAATATATGCTCATGTAAAATCTTTTTATACAACGATAAGAATAATACTACCGTACGAAAATATATGCTGGACAATACCCTAGCCCGATACTAGTAATCAATAATTGGTTTGATCATTTTTGAAGTGATCGGAATAGGCGTGGATTATTTTAAATTTTATTTAAGGTATTTCGATTTTATGTCTTTTTTCAAGTATATTTTATAATGAAATTTACCATAACTGTTACAATGACAACAAAATCAATCTTTGTAGCCTATATTTGGTTTCAATATATTTATACATATAGCAGTGCACTATATTTGGAGTACAACACACACGCCATGTTTATACCTTGTTTATAAACACATTTATCGCTATGTAATCAGACCCATTGAATATTTGAATAAACAACTGTTATTGATTCCATTGAAATTATGACGTGCATAATACGGTTTACGTTAGCCGCGACCGTGGTCCAGAGGTTAGTGAGCTGGACTTGTAACCGGAAAAATAAGTGGTCGTAATAAAATTGTTCTAATGTTTACACGGTCTCTACCTAAAGTATCACTGTACTCACTGATTCAATTATAAGCGAATATTAAGGTTTACGAGTGCAATGTACTTGTACTTGAGCCTCTCTTAACATGTTTTCGTCATGAATGTATAAATAGACATTCAATATTTAAATAAACTCCAAAAGTGATCACGGAATGTTTTGACGCATTTTTTATATAAGCATGCCGCATAAACTAACCTGTAAAAATCATAACCAATGTATTTTACTTAACGAATCAATGACCAACAACACCACAATCACCAGATCGGTGGTAAACATGCAGCTTATAATATACATTGATCAAATGTTATGAAAGTACGATATCAACTGAACAATTAGAAAATTGCTCGATGTGTTATGTTTTAGCTACGAGGACATTTTTTAAGAATGGCCAGAAATCTTATAATGGGTAGCTATCTGTGTAACCTTGGACACAGTCACAGCACATCAGATGAAGTTGTACATTGTAATAAAATGGAGGAAGACGAGTAAGTATAATGCATAAAATAGATCCCTGATGACATGGTATAATAATAATAATTCAACATAATGTATTTCTTCATTCATTTATATATTTTATGCATTCATCATTGGTAGAAGAACATGCATGTGTTTTCATTAAGAAATATGAATATGGTCCCATATTTGATTACATGTATTTGATAAAGTATGGACATGAGTTCGGTTGAGCAATAATTTAATTGAGAGAGCACAGCCAAACAACTACCACTTACTCGTATGTCACATGGGAAAGTAGTTACTTACATAACCAATGAAGAGCACTGGTCAGAACAACTGTTGATCTAACTGGGATAATGTTGTTAAGATTCATTCCGATTAAGATACAAAATATATTCCAATTATATATTTTCAAGACGTAAGCGACAGCACCAACTGAAGGAAGAAAGCATCTCGCTGGAACTTAAAAATCAGGATATTGAGAATAATAAATTAGAGGTAGAGAAAAAACGTATTGAGATGGAACATGCTAAGCTAGAGAAAGAGAGGGAATCTGAAAGAATGAAACATGAACAGAAAATGGAGGAATTGCGTATTGAAAAGATTAGAGCAGAAAATCAGACGTAAGAAATAGACTTCTAAGATATGTTGAGTAGGCCTACATGAGCTGAAATAAAACCCCGGAGAAAACAAATGTCCTGTAACACAATGTTAAATTTTACTATTGCTATATACTGGTCACTAAGTGGTGTTTTACTGTATAAATATTTATCAGAAGCTGCAGACACAATTTAACATTGTGTTACAGGACATTTGTTTTCCCCGGAGAAAACAAATGTCCTGTAACACAATGTTAAATTGTGTCTGCAGCTTCTGATAAATATTTATACAGTAAAACACCACTTAGTGACCAGTATATAGCAATAGTAAAACCATCTCATTACAACGACCACATATATTGGGACTGGTTTCCAATACTTTCTATATCAACTTAATAATGAGAGGGAAGCATCATGGTCAAGAGGTAGGGTGTCCTACCTCTAATCCGAAGGTCATGAGTTTGACTCCCAGCTTTGGCGGGTTTCGTTCATGAACTTCACAATCCTATTTTTTAGAGGCAGTACTGGTGTTCTGTCCAGGAAACGGACTCAATCCTGATTAATATAAGCAAAATAATTATTCTCTACCGTATGGTACTCTTGACAGTAGGCATATCCCAGATGACACCAATTCAGTTTTCATTTGAAGGTAATGAATTATTAAGCTAAGAGCTAAAAGAGATACACAATTGTTTGAAATTGGCCATCTGAACTAAACCAAATTATACCAGAATTTACAGATACAAGAGGCAAACAAAATAAATGTTGCTCAGTGAATAATATTTGATGAATGACGGTCAATGAACGTTCAAATAGCATGTATGATATATATAACTACTTATTGTTAGTACATGATTCTGAAGTACGTGTAATTCTAAATTTCAGGAATGAATCTAAACACGTAAAGTCAAAGTTGTGTTCAATATCGTAGATGAAATTCTTCGCGCTTCACCTGAGTACACGTCATATTATTGCTTTTGACCTAGTCATAAATACTTTTTTGTAATCACAATACAAGACGGTACATTATATCATATGTTTACAATTACGCAAGGACCATCAATTGACTACTGATGAACCTTTAGTAAAATTGTACGTATCACAACTATACTTCAGAATAATCAGATGTGTTTTGCAAACAGGTTGGATCGGAGTACACATAGCATTTTTCGATGCTATAATCATGAATATGCAGCCTTAGATGTGACCCAAATATTTTTAAACCTATCCAAATATGCATAATATCATTTACATTTGATGTATATAGATACTTAAGTTTCTATTATAAGGCATAACGTAATGAAAACACCAAAGCATTATTTCAGTTGTGTGCCTTTGTTGTCCTGTGATATACATCTAAGTTACATTTATAAATGCACACAAGGCGTAAAAAAATTGCTCATTTCTGGTTTCAAGCTCATTCAAATTAGGGTAGGTAGGTTGGAAAATTTGGGGGAAATTTTTATTAGTCTTGAAAGCCGCAGATGAGATTATTTTTGTGCCGAAAGGTAAAAAAGTAAGACAATGGACATACTGTTCCTCCAGCCTAATAAAAAGTCTAGGGTCATGGGGAAAAATTAGAGTAGGCCAGGTGACCAGAAACGAACATTGTTTTACATTAACAAATGGAAAGAAATCTTTTTTGATCATTCCTGCCAACCAGAAAGGCGTATCATATCGGAAGTAATCTGAATCAGTAACAAACTATTTTACGGATGTGTTACAGTATTGGCAGAAGTAACTTCTACAGAGGAATGAAAGATTTATTTCACCGCAATCCAATTTGTGAAAAAGCAAACAAAGAGAGAAAGGAATATTGTCTGTATGCAATGAATTATTCAGTATATTACGATGAAATTAAAAATGTGCTAAGGAGTAGCCTCTGATCACATGATGGCCTTTATTCAATGATTTATTCATTAATTTACCTTTTTTTTTTATTAAACAATGTATTTGTGATATTTGAAATAAATAAAATTACGAACCTTCATTTCTCTGTTATCATAATTTTTGTACGCATAATATGGAATAGTTATATTGCATGTACCTTAGACTAGTAAACACAATCTAACATATCTAATTACAAAAATTATTATGTAATTCATTCATTCTATCATAATCTGAATAATTTCCGCTAAACAGTGATGGCAACGCTAATAAATAAGTAGTGAAAAACGTGCATCACTTTCATGCCAGTCTTCAGGAAAATCAGAATTGGTCAGTTGTTATAAAGTTGTGGAGTTATGCATTCTCCTTGGTACTATTTTTGTTAACTGTATCAAACTGCCTTACTTTAATTTGTGGATATATTTATTAAAGCATTCCAGTAAAAACATGTATGATAAAATTGACAATAAAGGGCAGAAGTATGTGTCATGTTTAAAGGCCTGAGTCATGCATCCTTAGACATAGCCTTAACATAAAGGCATTTTGATAGGGCTGTGATGGTATACCAGTTAACTGGTCTTTGCCAAATGTTCATTAAGACGTATATATACTGCTAAGGTCTGTAGGTACAGAATACACTGAGCAATGTTGTATAAATATTTTTACCAAAAATAAAGATTAGAAACATTGATTTGGTAAAAGAGAACAACATTTTGACATATTTCAAAGTTGTATATAACAAACCATTGTATGCTAATGTATCAATGGAGATAGAACACCCCAAAACCATTGCTTGACTAAATAAGAGGGTCATGATGGCCCTGCATTGCTCATCAGAATAAATATAAGTTAACTTGTTGCTAAATAGGTTATAAAGGTACACTTCTGAACAGATAAACAGGAACAATAATAGACTTGATAAAGGATCATTGAAGAATACTACAATAGAATATTTTTGATGACCGGAGGATGCAACAGACCAAATTTGGTGATGATCCAACCATTGGTTGATGAAAAGAAGTTATTTAAATGTATTTCTATTTTTAGCTCAAGCGACCCCCCTAAAAGGAGTAAACTGGTATAATATGAGCATATTACAGTCAGAAAATCAAACGAATTCTACACACCAAATTGGAAGTAAATCTGACAAGTAGTTTCAGAGAAAACCATTGTTGATGCCAGACTCCAGTGCATCCCCTTCCCATCCTAACAGCTCACCATGAACCATCGGTTCTGATGAGCTAAAAATGCTTTGAAAAAATTCATTTATTAATGATATTGAAGGTTTTATATATATTGAAACAGTGTATTGCTGGTTGTATTTATATCAGTCTGTTTTATTGGTTTTTTTCTTTCACTGGGTTCTATACCATTCAACAAACAGCCAGGGTCCTTTGGCAACTTTTCCTGCTAATATGGTGGAGAAAAACCCAAAGTGTATGTACACCTGGGTAGAAACAAGAAAAGAAAATATACATAATTATGCATTTATATAGATAAAATATTTATGAGAACAAATCATTTATATTTCATGGTCAATAGTTTAAAAAATCTGCCTGCCAATCAAACATCAACCAGGGTTGAAGTAAAGGAAATAAAAGGTAAACCTACTGTAGGTACATTTAACAAATGAACTATACAAAACCTGCACATCACTACATCAAACTGAAAGTGAAACAGGCCATGGCTGTGGTCCAGTGGTTAGTGCACTTGACTTGTAACCAGGGGATCCCAGTTCAAATCCCGGTCGCATCAGGTCATACCCATCTATGAAAATTTGACAAAATGTCGATTTTCCTCCATTTGTGGAGAAGTTGCTCCTTGTGGAAGGATAAGTTTGTACTGATTAGTATACAGTCCAGGAAAACTGGTTAGGTGGACTGGTTGCCGTATATAACTGAAAAATTGTTGAAAAAAGGCGTTAAACCTCAGTGACAATGAAAGTGAAACAGCAAAATATGTTCAAAAAAATTGTTCCAGTAGAAACTCCTCCCCATGATAAAATCAATGAACAATTTCCACACAAGTAACCCTGGTTGCATGATTTTGTGAAGAAATACATGCACAGGTTTCAAAATAAGCAACCTGATATATGATATATAAATTCATAAATATAAACATATTTATAAAAAAGTTCAAAAATCTTTTCAGTTTTGTAAGAGGTGCAAAACATATCAAACTTGGATTGCTGGAATATTAATCTGACAAATCTAACAAAGCAAATTTATTACTAACATCACAATTTGCAAATGATATAGGTTTAACTTCACTACTATCATCAGATTTGCTATTGTCATTATCTGATTGCTCTGTTGCAACTTCTGCAGCTTTCTTTTTCTTTCCTTTTGGTTTATTCTTAGATTTGACCTTTGATTGACCTTGACCTATAACCTTTATTTGTTTATCAAATTCAAATTTATCATTATTGCATAGACTGACAACTACATTTTTTAATCCCGTGAAAACTTTGAGCAATGTGGAACCCCTGGTAAGCATGTCAGCCAAATAAAGGTCAGCATGAGGACGAATGTCAAGGTCACAACAAAGGTTATACACAAATGTATTGTTCAAGATTACACTGGGACTAGGAATACACACGGGAAGTTTTAAAACCTGATTAAGATACAATGTATCAACATAACAACATTGGTACTGTGAAAACCCATGAATTATTTTATTCTGACGAGGATTTTTCTTTGACTGATCTGGGCGGACAAAATACTTTTCCATGCGTTTCATTAGGAATGTTACCTTATCTTCCTCCATACTCTCATAAGCAGTGACAATATCTGAATACAAATCAGGAACTAGGGGAATTAGTCCTTGAGACTTTTTCATATTCACCCAATCCAAGGCTTTAATGTGCAATATGATGATACACATGATCAGTGAATTCAAATGATTTTCAGAGACTTTTGGTTGAGCATTTCTTATCCAAACATTCATTGTCAGTGCTAAAACAGCTGAGGAATCGTCTTGCAGATATTCCGGCATGACATTAGATAGAGGCATACCAAGAGCAGCATATAGAATGTTTTTCCTGTCCTCGACAAGCAAGGAGGAAATGTCACCAATACTGGGAAAATGGGAAATATTTGGTAGACTTCGAACTGGCTTGACATAGAATTTCTTTGTATTTATGCCATAACGATCATACTCTTCAACACAATTATGTCTGTTCAATTCATTGGATAAATCAGCAGTACCAAATATTATACCATAAATACATGCTCTGATATCTCTAGAACAAGCATAGGTGGAGGGTTCTCTCAAAATCTCAATTTGACAATTGAACATGATTCTGTGAACTACACTAGCATTCTGTAAGAATGAACCATTGATTTCACAAGACCTAAGCTTTGCTCCAAACCAGAATGGGAGTTTGTTATCATAATAGTCTCTTAAATGTGGTAATAGTTTATCACTTGTACTACATAATTGGTCATCACTAACTGTATCATAACCAGTCAAAAATTCTTCTACATCAAAGAGGGCAAAGTTATCAATGTTTTTATAGTCATTAATCGAATTTAACAAAATCTCTTTAACAGAATCCCTCTTTTTCATGGCAACTGTTGCAAGCACCTGCTGAATAGCATCATCTTCTGATTTCACATAGTCTAACCAATATAATATGCTTTGTTGTCTCCCCTGAGCCTTGACTTTAAATGACTTCTTACTAGGATTTTTCGACACTTGCAATTGAGAATAGAAACCGTACAAAACAGAAAACTCAACATAATCATTTCCCATAACTGTTGCAAATAATGGTAAAACAAATTCAGCACAGTTTTCGTTGAACTGGGTGATAAATCTCTGACAATTATAAAACATTACTGGAATATATATAAACTCATTTTCAGCAGGTTTCCCATTCCTGCCTAAAATGCATGCCTTTCCAGTCTTGGTATGGCACACACACAATGTCAAATTGATATAATCCAATGGTATAAAGCCACCACTAAGTTGATATACAAAAAAATCACTATCATTACTTAATACTGGACAATTCCATCTTTTGGCCAACACCGCAATCTCTCGATCAGCTTCATAGACACATGCCACATGTGGAATTTTCAACTCAACAAGAACTTGACGAAATGTTTCATAGGCAAGAACAGGCAACACACATCCTCTACCTTTGGCACAAATCAAACTAACTTTCTTTCGTCTGTCATTCATGCGGTCCAGCACTGTACCGAGTTTTCTGTCATTTGGATCATATCCTCCATCAAACAAAACATATGGTTCGACATTGCACACCTTTAACATGTTAAAGAAACGTTTACACTTTCTAGCATAATGATCATAGTCTCCACCAAATTGATGTGAGATTTTATAGTGATAGTATAAGAAATGATACAAATTTGATCCATCGATAATGACTTTAGTGTCATGAAGTTTGTGATCTGTGAGAAAAGTCTTCTTGTTTTCATCAATCAATGTTGAGAACCCTTTCACACCCATTTTCAAAACAAAAATGGTTGTGACAACTGTTTCAAAATATTTCCAAGATGCTGCACCCTTCTTCAATTTGTTTCAACGATCCAAACATCTGAAAGAAGAAATAAAGTAATTCCAGTAAAGTACATCAAATGAATATTAATATTTGCATAAAATTTTTAAAAAATATGCTAACTTAGGTAGGTAATGAAATATGTGTATCCCTGACTAAACTACGTAATCATTTTTTAATAAGTTTCATGGCATCTTTGGCATTGTAGTGATTGTAGGAATATGGGCCACTTTCAATGGGGCTGCCTAATTGAAGACCTACACGAAATTGAAGACCAACGGAAGACCTACACAAATACAGTATATATACATCAAAACTAATGTCATCTTCGGGTTCAGCATCGTCAAAATATGTATAATTGATAAAAAATATCTAAAAGTCATTCATAAAGTGATTCTGAAAGCTTTTAGTGTGGGACTATTTTCTATCAGACGCGTGGAAGAAGACAACTCTTAATTGTGAAGTGTCGAAGTTTCGCCTAAACACCAGTTTGTTCAGCACATACCTGTTTTATTACTGCATGTCCATATTTCTTTAAATCAAGGAGCACTTTTGCACGTATACAATCATTATAAAAATGTACAGCACGTAAGGAATTATACATACATATATGAGCGCATTCATGAATGCAAAAATATATCTATACTTATTTCTGTATGAAATCTGTGTAATTCAAGACAAAACAAACACAGTAATATTATATTATTACTCAAAACATAGTCAAATAACATTTAAAACTTATTATCGCATTCCTTTCAACAAATATTGCCTCCAACAAAATGTTAAATGGATCCAGAAATCCGATCCGTAAAATTGAACGTATGTTATTCCTGGGACCAATATACATGTGTATATTGGTCCCAGGTTATTCTTACGACAAATTTTTTTCAACTTTTTTTAGACTGGGATTTAAATGCAGTCCTGGGACTAGATGATTTCATAGAGACAGTAATTTTGATGATGAGTCTAAGCTTAATTGTGAACTAGCATGCTCAATGAAAATTAAGGACAAAAAAGCGTCACATAAACAGTATGTTTGTAATGGGTTGCGGTCAATTCGTAACCAAACCAATTCGTCACCTGTTTTTTTCGGTCGATTCGTAACCATTTTCTGGTCAATTCGTAACCTTTTTCAAATCTTTGGTCAATTCGTAACATTTTTTGTTGGTCAATTCGTAACCTCCAACATATAGTCGATACTCAAATGATTGTATGCAGATAAAGCTTATAATTACGATATTGATTGAGAAAATGTCATTATTTGTGAAAATGTGCGGTTTTTGAATGTACGGAGATATGTTTGTAAAAAAATATGTTGGTGATGAGCGGTACAATCATATTTCAAAGATTTAATCAAGATTTTATCAAATTTATTATGCTTTATTTAACATATCGATATAAAGTGTGAATTATAATACAAAAGTTTTGGGAAATAAGCAGATGGTATAATGTATTAAAACATCGCAGTGTTTTAAAAATGAAAAAAAAATACTTATAACAAAAAAAGTACCGATAATCAGTCTTCCACGTGCATTGTGATGCTGCGTAATTGGCATTTATTTTCAAGATTTAATATCATACTTTCATATTTATAATGTTTGATGTAGTAAACGAATATCTGTTACATGTTCCTATGTGAATGATATTCAGACTTAAAACACCTCGTGAGATTGTATTATGTAACGACCGTCTATTTTATGATAGTTCAAATGTCTTTGTTTATTTGTATTGAAATGCTACTACAAGTACTGCTACAAATATTTTATTGCAACAAAACAAATTGCATAAGTAAATAAATACATGATAACAAGAACATGATAGGCATTGTTTGCTTACATAACTTGCGAAAATTTAATATGTTATATTAATAGTTGAATTCATAAGATTATAAATTTTTTGTATTGTTGGCCATGTGTAATAGTATTTTTTTAATATATTTTTTTCTTATCTGAGAAAATTTTGAACAAATCAGTAGAAAGTGATATTCATTTTATATAGCTCTAGAGTTGCAATAATTACAAATTCTTTCATGTCTTGATAAATTTAAATAGCGACTAGGGAATAGTAATAAAGGCACATTGAATTGTTAATTAAATAATGATGATGATCAATGTATTTTTAACCAAATAGTTGGGCAATTGTTCTGTTCTGTTTGAAAAGTTAATCCAAACATCAATAATTAATGTGTACTGCCGTTGGCAAGTATATAGGTGTTAATCCCATCCCCTCTAATCAATTGGTGTTAAGTGTCAATCAAGGTGATAACGCAAATTACAAGTTTTTCAGATATTTGAGTGTGACTAAATTTTCCATGTTGTTGTTGTTTGTCATAATTTGCAAATGAATTATTCCTATTTTCTCTGCATTACATTATATATTATTATTATATTTTAATATGAAAATAAATAAAAACATTTCTTCATAGTTTTATTCATTTCTATCTGTCTTATTTATATCATAACAAATATCCCAAACACACATGTTCACCAATTATACGCTTCATTATCAATTTGACAAAAATCGGCTCGAAGTTCCTATGGTGATTATACATGAATTTATAACAGCACATATATGTAAACACAAATACAAAAAATAACAATAACACAATTTATAAAGTTAATAAAAGTTTTGTTAACATCCGTACTAAGAACATGCAATAACCATACATAAAAAATAACTGGAAAAGTCATAAACATATCAGATATTACGTAATATTTCACAAATAAATATATCCTTAATCTACTCTTTACATATTTACAATACAGTGATAATTTTAGGTCTGCGTCCTGCGTACTATACGCATTAAATTAGCTGAGGACGCAACGTTCTGCTTTATAAGCGTCCCCGAGACGCATTTGGTTCAATGGTCTTAGTTTTAGAATTTAGTACAAATTAGTAAATATAGCCCGACTTGCGTTTACGCTGGTATCATGGAGCCAACGATATAAAGTCGTATCTCGCGATATTTCCAACGTAACACCACCGACAGATTGTTTATGGGTATCTTTTCGGAAATTTTGCGACTTGAACACAAAACATCCCGTATGACGTCATAAACCAAAAATAGCATTTATTTACATGTACACCGGCTGCATGAAGTTGTATCCCGCGACGGTCTTCAAATTTATGCTGATAATACACTTAAAACATTCGCATTTAAATAATCAGAAAGAATTCCACGATCATGAACTAAACATATGATGTGAGTGAATGAGAATTTTTGATATTTTGTGGAAATTTACTCACTTAAATTCTGTAAGTACATAGGTAGCGTAGGGGTCGTGGGGGACCAGTATAACAGTATAATACGCGCGCACCGAGTCGACGCACCGTTTTTGCTAATTATAATACACGTTATCCGATTGGTTTCTCAAATTATTTAAGCCAATCAATATTATTGTTTAATAACCGATTCGTTTGCGAGTGTTTGCAGTTCCCCGGATAATGGAGTTTTGATAAAAATGCCTCCGAAAAAGATTCTGAAAGTCGACGACCCGAAACAGTCAAAACTTGATTTTGGAACAAAGCATAAAGATATAAACAATAATGTATCACCAGAAAGTGACAAAGACGTCAAAAAATACGAACTTTCCAAGAAAAATGGCTAAAAACTTATTCCTGGCTGAGATACGATCCAGAAAAAAAATTTATGTATTGTCAAGTCTGTACTGAATGTAATGCAAAAAATGCTATGGTAAAATTGGGTCAAAATACCAACTTTCAAAACAGCACTCTTACCAGACATGCAGAACTACCTGACCACTTATGTTGTATTCAAGCACCCATGCTTAAGAAAAACTTCTCCAATGTTACTTCAAAAATTCACTCTGATCAGGACAAAGCAGTCTTAGTTCTATTTAAAACAGTTGAATGGATTGTAAAGGAGGATCTACCACTAGACAAATACAAATCTCTTGTGCAACTTCTTCATGTCTTTAATGTCGATGATTTAAAAATACTCCAGAAGTCAAAAATTAACTATGAGTCACAGTTTACTCTAAATGAGATGATTGATTGTTTGTTCTATGTAACTGAACAGTCCTTGAGAAAAAAACTACAGAACTCTAATTTTCTAACAGTGTTGACTGATGAAAGCACTGACATTTCAAATACTAAACGTCAAGTTATTTATGTTCAATTACTAAATGAAGAATTCAAGCCAGAAACACATTACGTATGCAACATTGAGTGTGAGGATGCAACTGGATTAGGGATAGCTAATACTATTCTATTGGAAATGGGAAAACGTGGTGTGAAGCCAAACAAAATCATGTCACTTGGTTCAGATGGAGCCTCAGCCATGACTGGTAAAGAGAAAGGTAAGAATAAAAAGCTGAATATTTATCATGCATCTCTTGATCTCACTTTTTTCTTTGTTGTTTATTAAAATCTGAATTTTTTCTTACTATTATTAGACAGTTCCTAAAACAGTTGTTTATATTCAAATGTGGAAATTTTTTAATATTTCAGGTGCAGCTGCTATTTTAAGACGAACAAATCCAGCTATGAATAATGTTCATTGCATTGCTCATAGGTTGGCCTTATGCACTTCACAAGCCGCAGAAAAGTCGCCTTTGATGAAAAAGCACCAGCAAATTCTGTGTGATTTGTTCTACTATTTTAAGGTAAGAAAACTTTGATTTTTTATTATAATTCAGTATTTAGTAAGACTGTGTATTTGATTGTCTACTCTGCAACTCATGAGGTTGATATTTTCTTCTTTGAAAAAGCAAAATTTTTGCTAATGATTGAGACCAAGAAGACAATTTTATATTTACTTCAGGGCAGTGGACAACGAGAAGCTCGTTTACATCACATCCAAGAAATTTTAGATGAACCTCAGCTCACAATCAAGGAGGTGCATTCAGTGAGATGGCTCTCCTACTTCCAGGCTTTGACCGCAGTGTATAGGAGTCTTGACAGTTTGATGTTTTATTTTAGCGAATCAAGTGACAAGGACTTTAAAGCATCTGGACTACGAAAAAAGGTACTAGATTCTTTTTTCCATTTTGTAAAAGAAAACTGATGATGCCTTATAAGTACAAATAAATAAAAAGATTATAAATTATTAAAAATAATTTTTTAGGAATTTAGATAACAAATAGTAATGCTTTTTTCAGATAGCAACTGATACATTTATTTCCACCACATATATGATGATGGATGCTATGGTACCTGTCACAGTGCTGTGTCAATTTTTCCAGAAAGAAAACATAGATGTAGCCCTTGTTAAGGTATTTTAAAATTGAAAATGTCATCTTTGATAATGACAGAATTTTATTCATGTTTTAACTTGTTACTAATAAAGTTAACCTCAGTGCAGTTTCAAAATTGCTGTAAATCTTATTGTTTAAACTTTATTTCCTTGAAGATAACATACCATTTAAATGATTTTACATGGTACATTCAAATTCTTTTGATTTTTGCACAGGTTCATTTGGAAGAGTGTTTAGCAGAGTTACAAAGGCTGAAGGGAATGGACACACCTTATCTGAAACAGCTGAAGGAAGACCTTCAAGGTGATCAGTACAAAGGTCATCATGTTACCATGACTAACTTTAAACTGGAGAATTTGATGGACACATTCATAGACAATCTTACAGAAAATATCCATAAAAGGTATGGCCTTGTTCATTTTTTCTTTTCAAATATTTTTCCATTACAATCAGCAAATAAAAAATAAACTAAATCTTTAAAAATCAAGTCTTTTACAGCTGAAAATAGGAGTGTGAACTTCTTTGTTTTGACTCATATCAATTTTTCAGGTTCCCAATGAATGATTTGCTGACCAGTTTCTCAGTTTTGGGTTTACGGCCCATCAGTTTCCTGAGCAAGGAAGACCTTGATGACTATGGGAATGAAGAAATTGGCTTCCTTTGTGATTCCTACGGAAAACCAAAATTGTCTCAGTGGAAGGAAGATGGAGAACTAAAAACAGAAACCTCTGACCCACTAATTGACATTGAAAAGACTAAATATGAATGGGGCTTCTTAAAAAAAGTTGTTCTAGCTGAAAAATATCCTAGAGACTGTATGATCAAGCTCTGGTGTTTAATATATGCATATCATAAAGAGTCATTTCCTAACATGTTGTGTCTTGCAGAGCTTGCTCTTACATCAGCTGTTCATACAGCAGGTTGTGAGAGAGGATTCTCTGTACAAAATAGGATTTTGACTAAGTCCAGGTGTAGGCTTACTACTGAGACCCAACAAAGCTTCAGGTAGGTGCTTTAGACTTTGATGCAGCACTAAACCACTGGAAGTTGTTGAAAGAAAGAAGGTTATATGAGCTCAAGTAAGTTAGATGCTGCATTGAAGACTAGAGCACTTATAGAAAGAAAATACAATTTTATCAATTGTGCACATTGATTTTGTTTTTTATCATGACCCGGACCCATAGTTTTTCCATGGGACCCATTGATTGAAAATGTATGAGTCCCGAGGACTCATTATTTTGATTTCTAAAATTATCACTGCAATAGTCAATTTTTACCAAATTACATTTGTCAAATACCAAAAACACTTTTTAATAACATATTACAATAAATACTAAGAAGGTTACGAATTGACCAACGATTTGAAAATGTTACGAATTGACTTGTAAAAATGGTTACGAATCGACCAAAAAAAACAGGTGACGAATTGGTTTGGTTACGAATTGACCTGTATCCTTTGTAATGAGTGTGGTACATCTACATCTACATGATACTCCCGATCAATCAATACTGATTATAACTGGGAGGCGCTTGTCAGGAAAACAGCGTTAAAAAGTATTAAGTGCTCAGTTAAAAGATAAAAGTTTACAGACTAATGAGAGCAAGGTTAAGATTAAAAACATATAGGGAGTTAGAAAGGAGCTGTCTCCAGCCTTTCCTTGAAGATGTTTAGGCTGGGACTGGATTTGACCTGGTATGGGAGACTGTTCCAGTGCCTTATAGTTCTAGGGAAATAGGAGCTAAGGTGATACTGGGTACGTGACTGGGGGATCAGGAAGTTCAAATTTCTAGTTGGGATGAGGTGGTTATGATCAACAAGAACAAGGTTGTTCTGGATTTTGTAGAGAAGTATAAGAGAGGAATGGAGTGTGCAGCTTTCTAGGGAGGGCCAGCCAAGATTGTGTAACATTTGTGTGACACTACTTTGGAAATCAAAATTATTGCAAACATATCTAGCCGCAGCTCTTTGTACACTTTCAACTTTATTGGTTAGATGTTTCTGCCAAGGGTGCCATATTATTGAGCAGTATTCTAGTTGCGGTCTAACATAAATTACATATGCCAAAGTTTTGACTTGCCTATTTTGGGTTTTGATGTTTCTTTGGATAAATCTTAGGGAGTTTTTTGCCTTGGAGGTGATGTTATTTATATGGTGGGTCCAGTTTAGTTCTTTTGAGATAGTTACTCCTAGGTATTTAGCAATTTCTGCTGATTTAAGTGTTTTTCCATGAAGGGTGTATGGGAAGATCACAGGGTTCTTTTTTCGGGTAACCCTAAGCACCTCACACTTGTCTGGGTTGAACTCCATAGCCCAGTCTCGTTCCCAAAGTTCTAGTTTTTGAAGGTCATTTTGTAATATGGCCGCATCTGACTGTCCTTTGACTGTCAGGTAGACTATTGTGTCATCGGCAAATAACCTGGTCTTACTTTTGATTGTTTCAGGCAAGTCATTAATATATGCCAGAAACAGGCAGGGTCCAATGACTGAACCCTGGGGGACACCTGATGACACTGGCAAATGGTCGGAGGTGTGACCTTCAACTGCAACTCTTTGGCTGCGGTTGTGGTATAAGCTATGCCTCCTATGCCTTACTGTTGGGTTAACTCTTTAGCGATGTGGTTGAGTGCCTAAAGTGCTAGGAGTCCTCGGTTCGATCCCCATTTGGGATCATGGAGTTTTCTCACTCCCAATTTTCTATAATGGTGGCAGCAGTGTTTAACGAACTCATGCGGACACGTGACATGGTGTATCAAACCGGAGAGCTGGTCAACTCTAATAATTGTAAAAGGGGGAGGAGTGTAGTGATTGTAAGATTACGGGCCATTTTCAACAGCCTTGCTGTTGGGTTAACTCTTTAGCGACGTGGTTGAGTGTCCGCCTAAAGTGCTAGGGGTCCTGGGTTCGATCCCCGGTTGGGATCATGGATTTTTCTCACTCCCAATTTATTGTAGCATTAATCATCAAACATACTACAGTGTATATTCAAGAGTCAACACAAACTTAAAGCATAATTAGATAATATGGTACCTTTTATTTGATTCAGCACCAACCAGACACGGTAATACAACACAAATATTCACCAAAATGTAACATTGGACTTCCAATCACATGCGCTTGAAATATTGGACTTCCTCAAAAACGTGTCTATCGATAAGAACATGTTCTTATTATTTTGACCAGAGCTACTTGACACAAAATACATCTTAAGATGGTAGGTAATAAATTTGTACAAATTTCCCAACAGAAACAAAATTTCTACTATTATTTACGTTAATTTAATAAAAATATCCAAATAATTCCCTATTGGATTCTTTTTCAGACTTCATTCGATCTCATACATTGAATCCTAGTGCGTACGAAAGTCAAGTATATCTGCACGCTCGGTATGACTAAAGTACGCAATGGAGATTTTATGGCAAAATGGGCGAAAAGGGCGAAATGGAGATAACATCGAGGCAAAATGGAGATTTAAATAGGCAAAATGAAGATTGAAATAGGCAAAATGGAGATTTTGCAGAGCACTTCATTGAAATCTTGGTTTAATTACAATCTTGGCTTTGCAATGTTTGCAAATTTAAGATATTTCTGGTTATGATCATATCTTTCCTATAGATATTCATGTACATGCGATGAATGGTAACTGAACGCTCTTGTTACTAACAGAATTTCACATATAATAAAAAATTAACATTAATTTGCCGCTGAAAATCTATACAACAAACATCATAAATCATAATTATTTTTTATTTTAAATATTGTAAATGCCAACATTGTTATTCAATCAAAATTTTGTATGAAGTGCTCCACAAAACCTCCATTTTGCCACTTCAAAATCTCCATTTCGCCATCAATAATTCTCCATTTTGCCATTTCAATATCTCCATTTCGCCAAGCCTGTGAGATTGTGTAATTGATATTGTTTAATTCTAATATATTTTATGTGTATTAAAACATGAATATGAAGTAACACCCATTACTTCCATTTTTCCAAATCTCCATTTTGCCGAGGGAAATCTCCATTTTGCCGAAGGAAATTTCCATTTTGCCGAAGGAAATATATATCTCCAATTCGCCAACTCTGTTGGATTAATATTGTTTAATTTTTATATATTATATACGTCAACACTTTAAAAAAGTAGTATCAAATTTTCCAGTTGTTCCGCATAAAATCTCCATTTTGCCGATATAAATCTCCATTTTGTTCCGATGTAATCTCCATTTCGCCCTTTTCGCCCATTTTGCCATAAAATCTCCATTGCGTATTTTAGTCATACCCTGCACGCTTACCGGCTCGAAATAAAACGCCAAAATGCCTAGAAGGAGAGTAAGTCACTTAAATATCTCGTCGATTTTGTTTTACAAAGTGTACATAATTCATTTTAGCTATGTGAAATTATTGCTTGTTGTATTTCAATTCGGATATAATCAAAAATTGGTTGATTATGTTGCGATTTCTTATGTCCTCTGCCATCTTTGTTTTTTTGTCATGATCAAAGCGCTGGTGGTAGTCGCAGAAATGTTGGACTATTTGTGCCAATGTTATACATTTTCTGTCCTCTTTATCTTGATTTACCATTCATTGATCTTTTATAATGCCATTAAATCATCATTAAAGTAATAAATATATGTCGCATAGTAAAGAACAATAGAATAAACATACATTTACTGGATATGCGTATTACAGCGAGTCTAATATTTTAACTGGCTAAAAATTCATGACAGTACTAGTATACAATCATGATACAATTTATTTCTCATTAACCATTCTTACAACATGAAAATACTCATATAAACAAATGAAATCATAAGTCAACTGCTACATTCTTTGACGGCCATTTTGATTTTTATTGTGTATCCTCAAACAACCTCTTTTCGGCCACTTCCACTATTCGGCCATTTTGAAAAAGTTTTATTTATCCGTTTTTAAACGCCCCTTCCGGTGAAGCACGCGCATGGTTTATTTACAAACGCACCAGAAATGTCACATACGACATTTTGAAGAATTATGGAGACCAGGACAGTAAGTAAACACAAATAACACACGCTTGATGATTTTCACATGTTTTTACTATTCCCAAAATTTCATTGCAAAATTTCATAATTTTCATTCACAAAACAAACTTTTTTCACTCCGATGCTCCTGTCGTCTGATAAACTAGGTCAGTATGTAAGCTCCGCCTCCTTGTCAATTTTTAGGAAAGTATACTTCACATAAAAACAGCGCATTTCGACATGCGTTGTCTTATAAGATTTGTTTAAAAATGTTATTTTGAATTTGTAAAAAAATATAAAATACTTCAATTGTACTGTTTTTGTCTTCAGAACAACCATCCAGTCAGAGGGTCGTACAGACCTTATGACATTGAAAAGCTCACAGATGCATGTCTTGCTGTTAAGAATAAAACAATGTCGATTAGGAAAGCTTCTGAAGTATTTAAGGTGCCTAGGACAACACTTCAGGACAGACTCAGTGGCAGAATTGACATTGATGTTTTAAAATCAGGCACCCAGCCCTTGTTTACACAAGAGCATGAAGCTCTTTTAACAGCTCACCTTAAGACTATGGCTGAAGTGGGATATGGCTACAGTCGTCAGGAGACAATAAATCTTGCCTCTGATTATGCCATATTTTTAGGCTTGCGAGATGAAGACCACCTTTTGACTGTTAGGTGGCTTTACAAATTCTTAAAAAGATGGCCAGAACTGAATATAAAAAAACCTTGTAGTTTGGAAGTTTCCAGAGCAAGAAGTGCCACCAGACTAGCTGTTGACAATTACTTTCAAGAGCTGCATCATATTATAGTAAAATATAATTTATCAAACAAGCCTCACCTAATATATAATGTAGATGAAAAGGGTCTCAGTACTGAACATAAACCCCCTAAAATCATATCAGGAAAGTTTTCAAGAACCCAGGCTGTTACATCAGGGAAAGGTAAAACCCTTACTCTCATTGGATCAGTCAATGGCACTGGACAGCAGGTTCCACCATTTTTCATATTCCCTGGTTCTAGGATGTTAGACTCCTTAATGACAGGTGCAACTCCGGGGTCAGTTGGAAGAGTAACTGAGTCTGGATGGTCTAACACTGAGATTTTTGCAGATTTTATGCAAAACCACTTACTGAAATATTTACCATCTAGGGAAAATGAGCATGTTCTTGTACTGTATGATGGACATAGAAGTCATGTTTCTTTAAGTTTAATTGAGTGGGCCAAGTCTGAAAATATTGTTTTATTTGTGCTTCCTCCTCACTGTAGTCATTTGCTTCAGCCTCTTGATGTAAGCTGCTTCGGTCCGTTTGAGGTAGCATGGAATAGTGTTTTTCACTCATACATGCGTGAGTCAGGTGGCTGTGTTTTAACAAGATACCAAATTTGTCAGCTTGCATGCAAAGTATACACCACAACCTTATCTCCTGCCAATATTCAAGCATCATTCAAAAAATGTGGAATCTATCCATTTAATTCAAAAGCCATATCTGATAGTCAAGTTGCTCCGTCAATGAGTTTTCAAAAGGAACATGACAGCAGTTTAAATAAAAGTTGCAATCTTGAGACCGGTTGTGCTGAAAAATTCCTTTTAGAAAAAGGAGGCAAAATTTTGGAAAATGTCAAAAAATCAAAAGTCAGAAAAACACTTAGTAAAATTGTAGGTGGGAAAGCAATCACAGAAGATGATATTGTTGAAAAAATTGTTGAACATAATACTAACAGTAAGAATAAACAAAATAAATGTAATCAAAAGAAAATTCAAGGCAAAAAGAGTTCTGCTGAATCAATTCCATCCACATCTGGTATCCCTGCAAAAAAACAAAGAAAATGCCTCAGTGAGAACATGTCAATATCTGATGATGATACTGATGGTGATGATATTGATGATTCTGAAAAATGTGTTGTTTGTCACAAGTTCTGTGTTGACACTTCTACAAGGCCAGACATTTTTATTGTAAAATGGGCTGAATGTGACAAATGTAAAGGATGGGTTCATTTGTCCTTTTGCACCAATGTGCGAGTGATTAGGCAAGGTGACACATTCTTGTGCCCAACTTGCGCTAATTAATTGTCAATATAGTACAAAAACTAAATTGTAAATATGTTTGAAATAGTTTACCTGTTACGAACAGTTAAAATTTGACTTTCAAAACTTTTATCAACTGTTACTGACCTTTTGTTACGTACTTTGTGGAGCGCAGTATACGTACGGATTAATGGCTGAATACGGGTTGTATAACTTCCGGTGAGAGATAATGAGGTCATCCAAGAATAGAACGATTTAGTTGCCTCAAAACGTGCGGTAAGAAATATGAGTTGTCACTTTTTGCATCGGTAAATGGTAGCATAAAATACTAGAGTTAGTTATATTCGCCTGTTATTTGTAGTTATTTAAATCAGCAGCATTTTACGACTAAGCGGCCGAAAAGAGGTTGTACCGGGATATACATACTATCCATTAAGAAGTCACTTGGAAAAATACTGGTACTATACTAAACTTAAGAAGTATTTTCATTACTGAGATACCACAAGGGCATTTTTATTTTATTATGGACAGCATGTTTTAACAGACTAAAATTTATAAATGCAAAAAATGTTTGACATTATTAATTTTGATTCGTTCCAATTGATTGTGTAAAAAATAATGGGACTAACACCGTTGAAAATGTTTGACAGTTGCGGTACATAATGTAAATAATGTTAGGTGGAAACTGAAGTTGAGGTGTTGTGCATATGTTTCAGTTATTCAGAGCAACAGATAATCTGTGTATTTGCATATTTACTCAATTAAATTTACAAAGTATATGCAATTGAAACTATTTTTGATGTGTATCAAAAAGCAATTACAAAAGCAAAATACCCAATTAAAATATTATTGATGCGTATCCAAATCAATTTTCATGAATATACATGCATATTCAGAGCAACAGATAAACTGCGTATTTTCGTATTTACTCATTTAAATTTACAAAATACGCGATTGAAACTATTTTAGATGCATATCAAAAAGCAATTACAAAAGCAAAATATCCAATTAAAATATTTATGATGCGTATCGAAATCAATTTTCATGAATATACATGCATATAGTCATTTTCGTCTGTCAGTCGTCCCTCATAGTCTCGTGCAAACGTTGTAGTGATGCAGTTCAAAAGCGACCAAATGTGTACAATCTGGACTTGATAAGTAAGAGCATGAATTTCCCAATTGATATAAAAATCATGCACTAACAGGTTTCAGGAAACCCAATTATATTTAGCAAATACCCAATTGGAAATGAAATGATGGAGTAATACCAAATTCACTGAGAAAGTTTATCTGTTGCTCTGCATATTGTCATTTTTGTCTGTCAGTTGTTCCTCATAATCTTAGACAAACATTGTAGTGATGCGGTCCAAAAAAACAACCAGATGTTTTCAGTTTGGGAGTGCGTATTCTCCGGCCATAGTGCAGGGAAATAATTGAGTTTACTTCCTCAGGTTTTTAAAATATTTGCGTTTTATTTTTTGATTCTTTGTGCAATTTTGAAGTAAAATCAAAATAAGTTGAAAAATTAAAAAAATTAGATCTTAGGGTCGTGGAATTCGGACCCCAACTTTTGTGACAATTTTTATAGAAATTTTTATTGACATCACATTGTTCAAAAACACATTTTCGGACAAGATATTTTACCTATTTTACATTCTTTGAAAGCTGAGAGCTTTGCCTTTAATTTGATACATATTTTACAAAAATCTATTGAGAAATAAAAAAATAAAACCCTAGGGCCGTGAAATCAATTATTTTTCTTATTTCCCGGCGCTAGTGCTGGGGAATACACTTTCCTTTAGATCTGTTCCAATGGACGCATGCTATAAAAGAGTCTGTAAGCAAAATGTGGAAGTGGGGATGAAGAAAATCTCAAGATCTGAGCCAAAAACCGTTAAACAATGTTATTGCACAACAAACATATTTTTTTGTAAATATTGTTACAAACAATACTGCCATATCTTAAAAAATCAGCTCAAGGCATATGCTTTTATTTAAAAAGTGTTGACATTTGGGAAAATTATACAGAAATTCAAATGTAAGTAAATGTTTTCAAGTATCCTTTATTTTTGTGTCTTACAATGTTATTGATATAAGTAAGTTTAGACTTGATAAGTAAGAGCATGAATACCCAATTGATATAAAAATCATAAAGTAACAGGTTTCAGAAAACCCAATTATATCTAGCTAATACCCAATTCAAAATGAAATGATGGAGTAATACCCAATTCTCTGAGAAAGCTTATCTGTTGCTCTGGTTATTGTTATTTTACTGGTACTCACGGTAATATGTATGTCATGGTAATAAGTATACAAGGGATAATTCCCATTTGCTACAAAAGATCATGATTATTCTGTTTTTACATCAAGTATGTTTGCAAGAGGCTTTAATGATTTGATATCAGCTTACTGTCTGATGGCTTTTAAATGATTCAGTGTTAGTCAAGTTGAAATAGGATTTTGAATATGTAACACCATTTCAAGCCAAGATGAATAGCGTTACTGTGGTAAATCTTTGCCAAGATTCTTCTTGTTAATGCAAGCTCACAATTATTCATGAAGTTATTACTATTAAAATATCTACCTAGTTATCCTATATCACGTATGAAACTTTAAGAAATAATTGCTACAAATTAGTGTTTTAAGCCCCAACAGCAATGTTTTTATTACCATATTTAAGGGTGTATAAGACACAGTCGTGTACAAGACGCACCCCTGTTTTTGATCAAAATCGGAGGGAATATACGTATTCTTGTGTATAAGAGGCACCCAAATTTGACGAAATCCAGGTCTGAGAGCGGAAATGACATCAATTTTATATACCTTCATACAACTGTTTCCAGCCCTTATTGCAATAAATTTTCAAAAGATCCGATGCAATCATCCATGTCATTTTATTTATTCGTGGATGAACTTGATTTATGACTATGCTGCAAAAGAACATGTTCCTCATTTGACCGAGCTAATGGGTTAAGAGCTAGCGTGAAGTTGTTGCAAAGGCATTTAATATTCTCAAAAGGATTATTTGCTATAGAGATTGGCCAGCTTATATTGAGAAACTTGCTAGACATTGGTATATAGTGACCCCGTTGTGACATGTGTTACATAAACATGTGAATTACAACTTGCTCAGAATATTAAGTTGACATGTTACTGCTACTACTTGTCTCAATAATTTCACACCTTCATTGTTCCCCACCGGAGACGTATTGTCTACGAACACAATGTATGCATTGGTCAATTAAATTATTGATTCAATGCATGTTACAGAGATGTTTTTATTGATGTTATTTATGAACAAGAAATTAGAGTCGGTATCAAATAAATTCACTTTCACTCCCTTAATAAATAAATCAAGCACAGCTCAATAGCCAAGCGGTTTGGCATTTAACTTTTTGCACTAGTACAATTTTTTTTGTCAAATTTTCTTCATTTACCCTATCTATACTGCATTTATTGATTTGAATGAAATTAAATATACATGTCTGCAATGTTAACAGTGCCAAAAACAGCTAAGGATCAAGAACGTTTTGAAACTGTATGCACATTCGGATGATACAGTTTTGTCTACGGTCAATATCGACTGGGGAAAACATGTTGTTTGTTTGTTCTGGTGTATTAGACGCACCCCTTTTTATATATTTCTAGGGGGGAAAATGTGCGTCTTATACAATGTTAAATATGGTACATTGTTTTATATCTTAGAAAATCAGTCTGCATGCTTATACTTAACTGCCAAGTTATCTGGACTTTCCATCATGATTGGTTCCTTAGTAAATGTATCATTGACTTTCAAACTAAATCTTTACCATGTGTTTTTTTTTCAGCCACTCTCAGGGAAGCCTGCAGCTTCTAATCAAGTTGAGACAGTGACATTACAGAATGCTGAGAGTGTAATGGCTGCATTTATCAAGTATTACAAGGTATGGTTATATTTCCAAATAACTGACATGAGGAGATAAATTTTGCCATAAAAATCAATGGGGTACATTTCATCTAGGGAATTCCAGACTTTTTAGGAGATACTTTTCTGTTTAATAATTTTCCAATTGAAAGCTTTGGTTTTTTAGCTGGTCAGTATACTTAAAGGCTGGGCTAGTGAAATGTCTTCAAGCCATCTTTCATCTTTGTGCGAACATTTCCAAATTTTTTAGCTCACCAGAACCGAAGGTTCAGGGTGAGCTGTTAGGATGGGTAGGTGGATGCTCCGGCGTCCGTTGTCTGGCGTCAAAAATGGCCTTCTCCTCAGAATCTACCAGTTGGATTTACTTCAAATTTGCTGTGCAGAAGCCTTTTGACGTTCTAACTGCAATTTGCTCATATTGTACCGGTTGACTCCTTTTAGGGGTCACTAGAGCTAAAACTAGAAAAACCTTTAATCATCTTCTCATGAACCAATGGATGGATCATCACCAAACTTGGTCTGTAGCATTCTTTTATGGACTTTTATCAGATTTGCTCTAATAAAATAAGCTAGAGCTAAAAATAGAAATACCTTAAAATGACTTTTCTCATGTTTCTATCGATGGATTATTACCAAACTTGGTTTTTAGCATCTTTAGATAGTGTTCTATCAGATGTGCGAAAAAAAATTGGTAATAGGGGCCGCTAGAGCTAAAAATAGAAATACCTTAAAATGTTTTTCTATGGATGGATTATTACCAAACTTGGTTTTTAGCATCTTTAGATAGTGTTCTATCAGATTTGCGGGGAAAAAAATGATTGGCCCCTTTTAGGGGCTGCTAGAGCTAAAAGTAGAAATACCTTTAAACGTCTTCTTCTCATGAACCAGTGGATGGATGATCACCAAACTTGGTCTGTAGCATCCTTAGATGGTCCTTTCTCAAGTTTACTCAAATAGATTCGGTCAGCACCTTTTAGGGACCCCTAGAGCTAAAAATAGAAATACCTTAAAATGACTTTTTCTCATGTTTCTATGGATGGATTATTACTAAACTTGGTTTTTAGCATCTTTAGATAGTGTTCTATCAGATTTGCTGAAATAAAAATGGTTGGCCCCAATCAGGGGTCGCTAGAGCTAAACATAGAAATACCTTGAAATGACTTCTTTTCATGAACCAGTGGTTGGATCATCACCAAATTTGGTCTGTGGCATCCTTCGGTCATCATGAATATTCCTTTGTAGTATCCTTTGATGGTCCTTTATCAAGGTTATTATTGTTCCCCATTATTTGCCCACAAGTGTACCTTTATTACCTTTTTAGTAACTAGTTAATTAATATTTATTCTGGTGAGCCATGCAGGGCCATCATGGCCCTCTTGTATTGATTCTTGTCCTGTTTCTTAATCAGGTAAAAACTGACAACAATTGAGTAGACTGAATTATGAGACATATTTTCATATTGTGTTTTCATCCTTAGCCATGTCTTTGCTGCTGATGAACAGATATGACTTGATGAAGTGCTGTTATGCGGTTACTTTTAACTGTAGCAATACTTCAACGATCCTGTCTTATCATTACAGGGTATTGGACTTGTACCAGAGGAAGAATGGAAACATTTCTTTCAATGCTTGTTCTCTGATCTACCGTTTTGCTTCCGTATCAGTGAAAATCATCGTAAGATCAACAATGTGTTGGAAGGCAGGCCTGGAACATTGGGGTAGGTATTTTAGGTTAAACTGCTCGTCTTTACGTAAAATATTTCTCTGTGCTGTGGCCAGAAAAAATAAGATGGACCAACCCTATTTTGTGGCACAGACTCTGTAGTTTGTAACAGCAAACCCCAAGGTATGAAATATTTGGGAATGAATCATACTTCCGAAGTATTGAAAGGTATGGTATGGAATAAAATTATACAGACCGTCCCAATTTACATAATTATTACCAATATTTTACGCAGGGGGACGCTCAAAATCCCCTTGGTCATAATCCCCTTGGTTGATAAACGACATAGTGATCGAAATCCTCTCAACAGAAATGACAGGGTTATCATAATCCCCTTGGCAAAAATAAAGGGGTGGTCATAATCCCCTCAGTGGGTAGTCAAAATCCCCTCAAATAATGTGAAATGGTTGGGAAATTTCTTAAGATTTTTTTCTTATTTTTCTTTTTAGTTCAATGAATTTAAGAACCAACTGCTTCAAGAATTGCTGAAAAAAGAGAAAAGCATACAAACAATTAAAAGGTGTATGTTTGTCACAGCCAGTTAATAATGACACCCTTTATTGATGTTATTATTGCTGAGAAAATTGTAAAATACAAACAAATATATGATAGTTGATTATAATTAATCATTGCAATTATAGTTATATGTAACAAACAATCAATTAATCTTTGCAATGATAAACACCTTTAAAGGCAAATTTGTTGCACACTAGCTTTAGATCTTTCCAGATAATAACTTAAAATGAGGCTATTAATTGCAGTTTGCTATCTAAAATTACTTCATCTTTGTTTTACTTTTTCCTAATCAATACAATCACGGTCTCCAAATATTTTATTGCTAAAGTATACTCCATACTCTTTCCTCTACTCAATGTAACTGCTGTTTGCAACATTTCTTTATGTAACACAATAGTTTAGCTGGAGTGACAAAAGATCAAAGGAAAAAGAATATTGAGTAAAGGGGGTTGTTTTTCACAAGTTGAGGGGATTTTGACCACCCCATCATTTTTGCCAAGGGGATTTTGACTATCCATCAAGGGGATTATGAACACCCTGTCATTTCTGTTGAGGGGATTTCGATCACTATGTCATTTTTCAACCAAGGGGATTATGATCAAGGGGATTTTGATATACACTCTTTTACGCAGCAGAATTTCTGTCAAAAATAGTTTCATTCATAAACTATAGGAGAGATCGGCGATAACAATTTGTTACTATAAATAGCACTGCCGATATGCCAATCGGCGGCTTGCAGAATAGGTCAGACAAAAGCCAGTTTGATTGAAAATCATGGAGGACAATAAAGAAAATTTCGAAAATGAAAAAAGAAAATCAACTGGGGCTTCTAGACAAATGTTACGGTCTGTGTAACAATGACACACGGTACGGGGACCGGAAAAATATGAAGAACGTGCGGTGGATTCCTTTCCCTAAACCCAAACGTCAACTAGAAAAATGTCTACGCTGGATACGAGCATGGGAGCGAGAAGGTTTCACAACGGAAAATGTTCACACATCAGCTAATATTTGTTCCAAACATTTTGTTGAAGGCAATGGGCACACCTTGGACCATCCTGATCCGATTTACTCCATTACAAGTAAGTTTATTTACACACTCGATTGATATGAACTGAGGTCATTTTCTATATCATAATAAATTCAGTAATATGACCGAAGTAATTTTGATTTGAGCTAGTTTCACACCGCCTCGCGTGTAATTTTAAAACAATTATGAGGGACTTTGATCAATCTTTCTGCAAATTTTATTTAATATGCTGATCAGAAACAGATCCTGTCAAACATGTCAACACAAAACCTAGGTTATTCAGTCAAGTCTTCCATTTGATATTTCTCTTAGGTTTATAGTGGATAGATTAAGCATAACAATTTTTATGTTACAAATTTTCTGCATTAATACCTTAGATGTTATGGAAAACGTCATGTCATTGCATGTCAGTTAATATGTCAATAGCTGCCTTTGATAATTGCAAAACGATAAAGAACCACTTTATTAAGATGCACAATTTATCATAAAATATTTGCTCAGTAATGTTGTATCTTACAGGTGAATTTTAAAATTTGAAAGACATTCATAGTTTGCATATCATCAGATCTTATAATTTCTCGTATGATATCCTCTGAGATATAGACTGATAGATTTGCTAATAATGTTTTCAGACTTTCATGATTAATTTCAATATCAGAGAGAAGGCACCCACACCATGAGCACAATCAGTATCAAAAAAGCAACAGTTTGAAGCATCACAAACACTGTCTCTGCAAGATGTTCCCCAACATGAGTTATTTGATATTACTGATGAGCTTCTTTCTCTCCAGAACACAGACATTGGTTCATCAGATTCTTTACCCATAAATGTAATATTTTTTATTCCTTTCAAAAGTTCATGTTCGGTTTAGTTTCATACCCATTATTGCTTTGGATCTAATAATTTTTCCTCGTATGCAGTTTTCATTTGTACTTAATAGACAGGGGATAAACATTTATTGGTTGGTGATTTAGATTGTAAAATGATTACTGTGGTATCATTTTTGTTCGCGCAGGACGAATTTTCGCGTATTTCGCGCTACGTTTGTTGCGCGAATTTAAGACCGCGCTAATAAAAGACCATCTAGAAAGAAGTGACTATCCGAAATTTTCATTGTCGGAATACTATGTCCTTTAAGTTGTGTATCTACTTCCGGCTATGTTATTACCGATTTGCGAGCAGTTAAGCTTTTTTCGAGAATTAAAAAGAAACGAGACATACCTTTAGGAAAAACGTTCATGATATTTTCCCACAGAGAAAAAATAAACATATTTAATTACTGGTATTTTCTTTCGGAGTTAAAGCATCGGCTCGGTCAGGAAGGCCCGGTTCCGACGAAGAGCGTGTAGAAAAGATGAGAATGAAACAAACTATAAATTGTAAGTTTTTAAACCATTCCTAGTGGAAGGGATTATTTGCACCTTTGACTGCTGTTTTTTTTAGTAATTGCTCGGGTGCCATAACAAGATGTGGACCCGATAATTGTCTAATTTACATGCTAATCCATGCTTTGATCTCGGACACGCTTTATCTATACAAAGTGACAATTAACAAGCAATTATCGGTAACAACTGTCATATTGTTTATTAATCATGGTGACCAAGGGCACTGCTGTGATAAGCATGTACGTGGTCCAGTGATGACACGCGCTGTAGCGAACAACGGTGTGATTCGTGACAGTATCTGGATTTAAAAAAAAAATGTAAAATTCAAAATGCGCAAATTTACGACCGCGCGAATCTTTCTTTTTTCCCATTTGCGCGAAATTTCGTGCCAGCAAAATTAAATGATACCACAGTATCTTTACTTATTTAATGTTATTATGTATTAAAATCTTAATAAAATGTTTCTGTTCCAGGACAAGCCACTTCTAATCCAACTTGAGCCAGGTACTGTGATTGCTGTTTCAGTTCAGTACAATCCGAACCAATCAGACCCAGATAATGATTGAGAGTGAAAATTTCATAATCAACTTACACTTTGTATGCAATGATGTATTATCTTCAAAATGCTCTCATGATTTTGTTAGTTTTTATAAACAGTACAGTTGAATAAAAAAAAATAAATAGATGCATTTTGTGTTGCTCTTGATATGTGTATAAGCATTTATGAAGGGTTTCAGTTTAATTGAGATCACCATGGTATTTCTCCTGTTCTCAGAGTCTCAAAAGTAGTTTGCTTTAGCTTTAGTGTCTCCCATCAAAGGCGGAGGATATAAATTTGACATCTGTCCATCACAAGTACTTTTGGGATTGAGTTAATAATTTACACAATGATAAAACTTTAGTAACCAAGAACCATAACTCTACCTTGCTTCATCTTTGTCCAGTTCACTGCAAGCAAAATGGCAGTTTCGTTATGTGTGTCCGTCCATCTGTGCGTCTGTGTGTTAGTCTGTCAGACTTTGTCCGCGCAATAACTTGCCTATGCATTGATTTGTTTTAAAATGACTTGGCAAAATTGTTCACCATGATGAGACGGTGTGTCATGCGCAGACTCAGGTCCATATCACAAAGGTCAAGGTCACACTTGGGGTTTAAAGAGCAAAAATTAGCATGTTTTACCATGTCCGGACTATTAGTGGGCTCGACATATTGCCATTTGGCAACTTCTAGTTTAATTATTTCTGTATTAACAGTAATTTAGCTGAAATTAAGCTTGTCTAGAGCACATCTCAAAAACTATTCAAGGCATGATATGGTTCTTCATAAACCTTAGAAACCACCCTTCCATCTTATTTTCATTCTCAAAGTATTTTGATTGTATACTTAACTTTAAGATTTGTGTTTAGATTACTTATGCCTTACACAGAGGTGGGTGTGATAAATTTCACATTCTTATGACTTAGAAAAAAGATTCACAAATGATAGTCGAGTTTGATCTCCATACTCAAATTTTATCATCTTGAACTCTGATCAAGGAGTATTGGTAGTTCTTCATGCAGTGATTTCTTGGTAATGTTGTTCATTTTAAGTAAAACATGATTTCAGGTATATGTGCATTCATAGCAATACAGTCAATTAAACTGTCTTTGAAAGAAAAAAATAAACATTGTCTTTGCTCTGCCCGAAAATGCTTCCATTGGAAATAAATGTACTGTTCTTTACAGCTAGGCATTTCTATTCACGGGTGGTCTTAAACACAGATTTGACCCTGTGTCTATTTATTGTACATAGGTTGATATTAACCTTATTAGCATGTATGCTGATCTATCATATATGTAATTGTCACACTCTCATCCAGTGATCTCAAAAACTATTCAAGGCATGATATGGCTCTTCATATATTGGTAGGAAGTGCAATAACAAAGAACCATAAAACTTTATTTTGTCCCATTTTCTCCCCTTTTCTATTGAAATTATACTTGTCTGGAGCATGAGATCCATGAAGTATTGAAAGTATTGAGATGAAACTTAATACATTGATTGCAATAAGTGAGAGGAATAATATACTGACCAAGAATCGCAACTATGACTTACCCGTTCCTAAATTATTACCTTTTCTTAAATTATCTCCTCTTTTGTATTTATATTATTATTGTCTAGAGCATACCTGAAAAGCTATTGAAGCTTCATACATCAGTCTTCTCGGTTAATTTTTTTTTACTATAGTCCTCAGGACTATGCTTTGTGACAAAAGTTATAGTCCTCATAGAATTTTTATAGTGCGAGCTTGTTTGAATTGTATCTAAGAATATTTGTTAAATTACTTAGGGACATTGATCCTACATAAATCATTATCCTGGTATTCACCTTGAATGTCCTGAATATGCTATTTAGTATCATTTTTAACAATAAACCATTTCTTCAGCATTCAGGGGGTTTTTTTTAGGGATTGGAGAAAACACTGGACGCTGGTCAAAAGGGGAAAAATCACACAAAAGGGGAAATTTTGGGAAATTATCAAATTTTAATACACTGTCACATAACCAAAACCATAGTTTTCATGAATCAATGATTATGACAATAGCATTCAAAACAACCATCTACAGGTCCATATCTTTGTCTTTTCTACATTTGAACAGGTCTACCACACTTTCATAGTCTTGATCAGTTGGATTTTCTGGCCAAAGATTTATTCTCATGAGTGAATCGAGCATCGACTGGCCCAGGGATGGTATCTTTAATCGCTACAGCAAAAAGGAGTTTAACTGTCCATTATGCTTTGAACCAGATATCATATTTCTTAATTTCATCAATTGTGGGTCATTTTACCGGAAATGGAAACGTGTGCCTGCTTCCAGGCATCATAAGCGTGGATATACGCATGTGTTTTGGGTCGGGATCTAGTATTGGTTCCCCTCTCTGTGTATATCGTTCTACTATCGCAGGTAATAAACTCATTTGGATTGGTTCAGCAGACATCGTTATAAAGCTGGGAAATCCCGATAGGTTTGCTCTATCATTACAAAACAAGTATAAAAATACCTATAAACCTTGGTCTGATAGATATTTTGGCCGAATTAAATCCACTAAAACTGAAATTGCCTATTTTTGATTAGCTTCAAAGAGGAATTTTGCATCTTAGTGAGAGGAAAAATGCTTCTTTGGGGAAAAAATGTCGAGGGGAAGACACTGATTATCGGCGTCACTTTCTTAGTAAAAAAACCCTGGCATTAGACCAAACTTCTACTGTCAAAGCTTTCTGGGCTACATTCAACTAGTGATATGTAATGGTCAGAAACATGACAACACAATTGTTACATAAAATTGGAACAAATTCAATAAATCAGTTGTATTGCAATGTTTTCTACCAAAAGGCAGTCTACGGAATAAGCGTTTTAAATTTACACACTAGTCAGGCTAGTAACATTACAGAAGTTACTCGCCCAAAACCAAAATTACTGATGCAGATAACAAAACCCAAAATTGAGATACCAAGCTTTGCACCTTCAACAAACCATAGAATATTCATAATACTATATAATATATATAACATAATATTCCAATAAATATGTACTTCTTCCATTCTATAATTAGTGGTTGCTTCAAGTGCCCAACAAATTTATTTAGCATGTGGTAGCCCAGTGGGCCACCAGAATTTTCTGGTAGCCCAGTAGCTTTCAGATTTTTTCTGTTTTTTTTTCTTAAGAAAAATCAAAAAAGTTACACATATGTCATAATTATATTTACAGAATTATAAGAATATGTCTGATAACACATCTATGTGCTAATAGTCTTGCGCACAAAGCATATCTGAATTCAGTTCATGTCCGAAATAAGTACAATTAGACGCTCAATAAACACTGCACAGATCGATCTCGCAAAAGCTTTAGCAAGAAAACGTTTTCACAACATTTAAGTCTGCGAATTACATCAAAAGTCAAAGCCTGAGGCTATAAAATGGCCTAGACTATAAAATCTCCTTTATATGTATGACCAATCTGTTAATCCTGGGAAACCTTGTAACTATACTAAAAATAAATCATTTGCAGAGGCATGCAAGAATATAGTAGTCATGTGACCAAGAAAAGAGTCATTAATTCCTTGCGTTACATCAGCAGCGATGAATTTCCTTTAAAAAAATCACACAGCTGAATGACAGGCGGGAATGATGTCATGAGTTGTGTAATGTGTCAATATCGTGCTTAGCTAACGCTAATACATAAGTACCATGTGACTTTGGTGTACACATTATACTGATTCAGAAAATGCAACAAAAAACGGAACCAAAACAATATTGGTACCCATTTAATATATCGCTTTGGATGTCTATTTGCGAGGAAAGCCAAGCAACAGTAATTGTGTGAAGTCATACAGCAGTTTGAATGTTTATTCATTTATTTTGTGGTAACAGTGAGGCGACGGCGCTATTCTAAAGACTTTTCCATTAATTTTTCTCCACCATCATCTACGCCAGACTCTGACGCGTAATCCGAATCGTATGAAAGACTACCGTCATCAGATACCATGTGCGTGACATTAATTGCATGTTAAAGGAAACAGAAGACAAGTTGTGTGCACTTATGAAAAAGTAGCGTTTTGATTGGTTGAAATTCTGGTATGATTTTCCCAAATGTCATTGTGCGCGAATGATTATAGTAACATGGAAAAACCCATATTTACGATTTCCCAAAACTCTATAGTCCAGTCGGACTGCACTCTTGACGGAAGTTTATAGTCCGGGCCAGATTTTTATAGTCTCAGGCTTGCACTATACGCATTTTTTGCAGACTGATACATGAATAGAGACTATTGATAATTCTTCCTTTATTTCCCTTTTCCTATTGAAGTATTGAAAGGTTGAGTTGGCACTTAATATATATACCAGAGGAAGTGCAGAGACCAAGAACAGTAATCTATTGCAGTCGATCTCTGGTTAGCTTCCCTTATTTCTAACTCACCTGAGCACGAAGTAAAATATTGTGTTAACATTTTTGAGACTTGTGTAAATAATAAAAAAATGTAATGTCTTAAACATGCTGAATTGATTTGAAATAAGACAGTATGGATTCAGTTAAAGACAATATATTTGACTGCAATTGATAATTGGCAGCTCAATTTTGCAATGTGCTCATAATACTGCAAAAATTTCTTGAAAAAAGATGCCATTGCCCTCACCCTGAAAGGATTTACTACTTCTGATTACTTTGTACTTCCGAACATCAGTGCTTTCAGAGCTTTGATTTTCTAGCCAGATCTCAAGCATTATAATGAGTGCTGAAAAACACAAACACATTCTTATTTCATACAGAAAACTCAGATCTAGGAAGAATGCCTATAGACATGCTTGATGTAATTAAATGGGTCGCATATTTTCTGTGTCATATAGTTTGTGCCTAATTGTGTTATTTTTATAATTATGCAGAACTCAAAATTAGTTATAGCTATCAAAAAAATGGAATCTTTACCAATGAATGTTCATTTTATTTCAGGCACGCAGAGGTGATCAGAGAGTATTTGAAAAATGCAATCATACCCATGGTCTCTGATGTTAAAATAAATGATGTTCCCTTTGAAGTGACCCCAATACCTTGGTAAGAGATATACTTTCATTTTGACTCTATTGTTTTAATGAGATTTTGTCAACTTTGTGTGGAACATTCGTAATGAATCATGAATTGACATCTTAATTATCTTAAAGTTATTCTTAGCTGTCTGATTTCATGTTTCAAAAATATTTTATGTATATGTGTACTCGTAGGTGTAGTGATGAAGAATTGATATTTTTGTTCATTTGAACAAAATAATATTAATTTCCATAGTTCATATGTAAAATGGTTAAATCTTTGAAATGTATTTGTATGGTTGTATGATTTAGCCCGTTTTAATTTAGGGGAGTATAACTTGTGATTGAAGTATGGGACAGGGCAGAATTGTGTATAAAATACAGAAAATATTGACTGATACAAACCATAGTATATGTGTTTGTTTTGTCACCATTACTGAATAAACCACCATAGCTTTCATGACATTTGTCTGTCACTTAATTAAATTAAATCAGAGAAAATGTTGATTGCAATGAAGTGGCAATGAAGTGGGTGTAAATGAAGGCTTTTTTTGAAAACTCTATTTGTAAAATTTGATTTCATTTGAGGGAAAATTATCATTGGCAAATTCATGGGAAAAATACTAGTTAGGCCAAAAAAATAGGTTTGTTTCCAGTTACTCGACTGACCCATCTTTTACTTGCTGACTCAGAAATCGTAGTGCTATATTGTAATTATTGAAACAAACCTTTTTCTTGTTTAGGCCTTAGCTGACTTATTATTTGGGTTTGATGTCGTTACTTACTATTTTGAGACATTTTTATTAACATATCCTTTTATTAATTCAGGTACCCTAAGCAGCTAGCATGGAAAACTAATGTTGACATGAAGACATTTCATATGTGCCCTGATTTGAAACCAATGGCTCAATTTGTTATGACTGAAGACAAATCAGTAAATATGTATTTCTTTTAGTTCAGTTGGAGAAAATGTTTCTTTTGATATTTTTATTTGTTTTCAGCTTCATAAAGTGGGTGCCTTTAATGGTATTATATTTGTAATTATAGGTTATTACCATAATGAAACCATACTAGGCATGTGCTGAATTTGTCACATCCACTGTCTGTTACAAAGTTTGTTGGCGCCAGTCTTGTTTATATTCTATATTTCTAACCTTAGTATTTATTGGGTTTAGCACAAATTTCTAGTACATTCAGCAACATAAAATTGACCTACTAGATAATAAAATGATAATACATCCTTCAGAATATGGACATTAATCTGTTACGACTTGATTCAATATCACTAATAAAGCATAGTCAAGCACTGACTTGATTTGTACCTCATACTTTCATACTGTAAACAGGGTTTTCACTAGACGTCAAAAATTGAGGATCAAAAATGACCCTTGGCTGATGATAATTCAAAGAGTCATCAAAATTTCCTTCTAATTGTATTGTAAATTTGACCCTTTGGTAGAAATTCTCAAGAGTCAAATGTTTTATTTTACCGATTTCAAGTGTCAAAATGCTGTTTTAAGGGTCAAATGAAAACCCTGGTAAAGCTGATATTCAATTGGTTGTTAATTTATTGTTGTATGTTTATCTTTTAAAAAATTTCAGGCAGCAATTTGTAGACAGGAGATTGCCAGTATGCTTCCTCCATTGTTAGTTGACATTAACCCAAACCATAAGGTAGATAATGATTTTCATAAATATTCAATAATTTTGTGTTCTGTTTGGAGGTGTATGGTGTGATTGTATTCATGCCAAACAGACTTAATATGTAATATTGCACCATCCACAAGAGTTATCCACTCTCTTAAAGTGAACGGTAATCTCATTCATACTTCACTGAACTTGGTCAAAATGTTAATGGGTATCTTTGCCTTAGTTCTTATTGCAAAGTTCAAAAACAGCACTCATTTCACTAATTAATTATGGCCCCTGATTTAGCAAAATCTGATGATATAGAACTTGTCTGTTCTTTAACTAAAATGGTTTCCATCCAATCTTCATTCAGTTTTGATTGCTTAGTAAACTTAGATAATAATATCATACACTGAATTCAATGAATTTTCAAATTATTCTACAGGTATTGGAAATGTGTTCAGCTCCTGGCTTCCAAACTACACAAATACTTGAACAATTATGTAAAAATCCAAAGAAATTGCCTGGTAAGCTGTTATTACATTGTTCTATGTTGTAGCTATAAATATATAAAGTTGAAAAATGAAGTGTGAATCCCAAAATATCCAATTGTGAACATTTTAATCAAATGTTTTAGTCAAGACAATTTCAGGTTCCTGAGTCAATTATTCTATTATGTAATGATTTTGGTTCGCTTGTTTTGTGTTCTGCATTAATTATGGTTTGACCAAAAATTTTAATATTTCGTAAATTTTCCACCGTCTCTGCTTTATAAGTGTAATGGAAATATTCAGTTACTGGTGGAAAAACAAGTATTAATCAAGAATAAAATCTGTCTCAGAATGCAGCGTTTTTATGGGTTAATTATTATAACACTGTCTTCAAAGAAACCAATGCAGTGTCGTGTTTTAAGACCTGTATTCTAAGTCAGTTTTAGTACTGTTGATTCTCGTCAGTCATTTGAGTATTTGATTCTATGTGGGGGAATGAGGGTCAGATTTGAGACCCAGGCTAATCAAATGTTTCCCTTTCATAATTTAGCTGGTACTATATACAGCAGTTTGTCACTTTCCTCAGGTTGTTGTCTCAGTTGCTGACAGAATATGGAGGAATGGGTCAGTTATGGTCTATAACAGGACACAGGTGGCTAGGTGTAACTGCAACTAAATAACTGTTGAAAAAATGACACTTAACCCAGTGTGAACAAATTTGTTCAATACTAAGGGAGTTCGTATAAAAAACTGATCTCTTACAGAGATACATTTGTATTGGTAGGCGAAATGCTCTGAACTAAAATAATGAGTTGTTTAAATGTTTATTTTAGAGGGTTTTGTCGTCTCAAACGATGTGGATTATCGTATAAACTACAGATGGTCACAGGGAACCAATATCTACTTCACTCACGAAGATGCTAAAAAGTTTCCAGACCTTTATATGTCTGAACAAGTTAGTGCTTCTGACTCTTAATTTTTAGTGTCTCTGTTTATCAAGTAGAGCATTATGCTGGCATAGGTTTCCCATGTTATTGAAGTAAACTTGTGTTGTTCTTAATGGTGGTATGTAATGTATGTATCAAAGTTAATGTTGGATTTCTGTTTTGCTCTGTGATTGATTTATTTACACTTGATCATTCATATATATTTCACAACACAAATAAAACTGATGTAATTTTGTCAAAAATAGTTAGTTTACAAAAACTGTTATTGCCCTATAGCCATAAAAATGTTAATCGAGCCATGGGTACTTTTACCAGTAAAATCCTAACATTTCCCTGCAGGAATATACAATACAAAGAACCTTACTGGGGTTTCATCTGTAAAGAAACTTCAATGTACACTGTGTTCCTTGTAAGATTTATACCTTTTGTGTATCTCTACAAAAACTCACTTCAGATCTTTGTGATCTGGTTAGGCTTATTCATCATTATTGTCTGACTGATCTCGAAGACTGATTTTCTATTTCATTACAAAGCTTACTTGATCCATGTTGCGTTTTTTTTATTCATGTACCATATATTCCCAATTAACGCCCCAGGGGCATTACATTTTTCATAGAGGGTGCATTTAATTCAGAACAAAAAATAAAATTTGAAACAAGTTGCCAAATATGTATTTATAAATTTAAACCTCAGACTAACCTTTGAAAATTGTCCAAACGTCAGATTCTTTAAGCTTTTTTACGTAACAATTACACTCTTTACATTGGTCTCAAAGTCGGGTATATATGGCAATGACTGCTGACTCTCATCTCTTTGAAGTTGCCGCTACAATCTAGGTTAAGTGACGTCATGTTTAGCGGCTCAAGTCCTTTGATGTTGGTTGAGAGCTGTCGCGTGTACTGGATTTAAAACGTGTTTTCTACTAATTTCTATTGTTCATCTCTGATTAAAATAGCCTGTCATGGTTAGTCAGCTTTGTTTTCTCTTATAATCATTATCTTTTCTTTTATACTAACAAATTGTATACTGCGTGTTCAGCTTCATTGATGATACGTTCAGCACTTTCTGTACTTACTCTACTTTCAGCATACTCCTGAAAACAGAGTTTTATATGATAGAATCTTTATTGATGCCCCATCAAGGTGAGTGGAATATTTACTCATTCTGTTGTACTAGAAAACTGGGACATGGTCAAAAGTTTTCTGGAATTTTCTAGAACCTCTTTTTTTCCCAGGTCTGGACCCTACTGGCTTTTATTGTTTCCACAAGGTTAAGATTTCTGTTTTGTTTTTAATTTTTCACCTTTCACCCATTTTGGGTAATATCTTGTCTGATATGCTGTGCTGTTTCCATGTTACCTGTTAATGTAGTTGTGCAGTAGAATGCCACAGTTGAGTTAATGGGGGTTAGAATCTGACATTTATGTGAGTGAACAGACTTACAAACCTTCCTTCTATCTTATTTTCATTCTCAAAGTAGTTTGATTGTAAACTTAACTTTAAGATTTGTGTTTGGATTACTTATGCCTTACACAGAGGTGGGTGTGATAAATTTCACATTCTTATCATGACTTAGAAAAAAGATTCACAAATGATAGTCGAGTTTGATCTCCGTACTCAAATTTTATCATCTTGAACTCTGATCAAGGAGTATTGGTAGTTCTTCATGCAGTGATTTCTTGGTAATGTTGTTCATTTTAAGTAAAACATGATTTCAGGTATATGTGCATTCATAGCAATACAGTCAATTAAACTGTCTTTGGAAGAAAAAAATAAAAATTGTCTTTGCTCTGCCCGAAAATGCTTCCATTGGAAATAAATGTACTGTTCTTTACAGCTAGGCATTTCTATTCACGGGTGGTCTTAAACACAGATTTGACCCTGTGTCTATTTATTGTACATAGGTTGATATTAACCTTATTAGCATGTATGCTGATCTATCATATATGTAATTGTCACACTCTCATCCAGTGATCTAGGCTTGTATTATGTGATTTTGTATTTTATTGTAGTGATGATGGTCTTATTAGACATGTGAAGAAAATCAAGCCTGGATGGAGTGTAATCAAAGCACAGAAAAATCACAAGTAAGTTATTTCTATCAAGTTTAGTATTATTGAACCTGATAGTGAAATTGTACATGGTATTTTTGCCATCATTTTTAATGTGGGAAGTTTTATTGCTTTTTGACCTATACAAAAGCCTCAAAATGCAGTAAACCGTCTTGAGTTCCTGAAAACTACAACAGACTTTCATGCAGTTTAGGCACAAGAAGTAATGTAAGAACAAGAAGTAATTTCCCCCACCTTCTTCCCCTTTCCTAGGGCCAGCTACCTTTCCCCTAATGTGAAATAAACCCTGACTTTGTATAGCTTGAATTCCTCTCATCTACATCAAATTATAATATTCATATGGTTTGGAGGCAGGTTACTTGAGATGTTCCTGTTTTGTCAACAGTAAATTTTCGAATTTGCATTTTCCAGAATAATTCTTCTAACTTTAGCGAAAAAATGCCTTATATTGCATATATTTTATGATGTATTTTGTAGGTCTTAATTTCTGTTGTCAGAATGGGTATGTTTAGTGTTTAGTGGTGTTTTATGGCGCATTGACATTTAATGGTCATGTAGCACGTATCAAAATTATGATAACAATGATAAGTTATATAATAAGATAATGTAAACATAAGATGGTGTAAAAATGAGAATAGTTTGGGTATGTATATAATCTGTTTTACTGATAGATGTTTTATAGTGCCTTCTTTTACCCAGAGATTTGAAGGCAATGTTACATCGAGGTGTTGAGTTAATGGAAAATAATGGACAACTGGTGTATTGCACCCACTCTATGAATCCCATTGAAAATGAAGCGGTAGTTGCTGCTATTCTTTCTGAAGCTGCTGGTATGTCCTTGTTTTATTTTTGTTGTTGATCTAAACTTATTTATGTGATTTCTATTGTGAAGCATGGTCATTTACATTCATAAATTCCTGTGATGGCTGCTGTTTGGGGATTATTTCACAATGCCATGGTTAAAAGTTTTCTGGAACTTCTGTTTTTTTCCCAGGTCCAGACCCTACTGGTTTTTATTGTTTCGCAGCACAGAGTTTATGATTTCTGTTTTTTTTTTAATTTTTAACTTTCATTGATGCAATTCAGCATATGGTAAATTAGCAATAACAAGCTTGACTGAGTTTATGATATAAACTTTTAAACCTAGAAAAATTGAATTTTTATTGCTTTCTGTTTATATCATGTTTGTAAATATTTCATGAAAATCAAACCAAACCCAGTCACTATCACAATGCTTTTCTTACTATTATCGATTTAAGTACATGTAAATGTTCTGTCTCAACAGGAGCTGTTGAGTTAATAAATGTGAAGAATAGATTGCCCGAGTTTCACGTGCGACCTGGAATGACTTCATGGAAGGTAAGATTCATACATACTTGATTCTTGTGCCATCAGAAATCTATTGTAGTCAATACAGACAGACGTCTACCTGCTAAAATCTTAATCAAATCTATCAGTTTTCAAATCCTTCATATTTTTGTAGTTGTGTACTTACAAATTGGCTTCCAGGAAATAGGTTAATCAATATGTGTGATCACTTAGGGATTTATGTATTAGTCAGACTTGGCTGATTCTTTAAATTTCTTAAAATCTGTTTTCATTGGTTCTTCGGTTCAATTGTTCTTTGAATGAAAATGTTTTTAATTCTGGTATCAGTTCAGGTTTCAATTGGATAAGAATCAGATGTAAATGGTTTAGAACTAAAAAAGATTAATGATGAAACTAAAATATACAAGATTTACCCTATATGACAACCTGGGTTATCTTGAAGCTGTTGTTATGTATTATGCTAAGGGTGTACCCAAAAATGATCTTTTTGAAGTTCATGAACTGTTAGTATCCCTCCTTGAGAAAAGAATCAAAGTACATGTCATTGTATTGTTAAACTTTCATGAACACTTTTGTTTTGGGTACTTTTTACCTTTCATTGACTTGTTACTACTAATTTAGGGGTTGAACTGTCAACTTGTTGTATATTGTGAAATGAATATCATCCGAATTACTTTAGCCCACCATTGTGATATTTGGTTGAATGAGTGCAATGTTATCTTTTTTTACCAAATGTTCTTCTCCATTGTCAGTGATATTTGGTTGAACTGTCACCATCTCATAACGAACTCTCAACATTATGAGTTTGGCTCATTTTAGCCAACAAGTGTAGAATTAAAGTTTCAATTGTTGGAATTTATTCTCTTTGTATAGAGTTTTCCTTAAAAGTTCTGTTGCTAAGAAACAGAATGGAACAGTTATTGCCATTAGATCATTTTATATGTGATCAATGAACTGAGTTTGATAATGTCAACTTATGTACCAAAGTGATTGGAGTTACTGTCATGTGACAGTCATGTGACATACCCAAGACAAGATGTTGTCACCTCCATAGCTTAACCCATTCATACTAATGGACATGGATTCGTTCCAAGGAAGGTCAAAGATGACAAATAGTACAGCAATGGACTTAGCAGGGATTAACATCATGTGAATCTAGGCCCCTTATTTCAGGTCTAGTTTACGCACAAGCGCTGCCATATATTCATGCTTGTATTATTGAGTTTCATATAGTGTCTAAGTCCTGGATTATTTGAACATGGCCTTGAAATGTTTTCCACTAATCTGTGGATACTTTTTGTATCTTATGTAAATACTTCCACTCTCCGAAGAAATGAGATTATGTAGTCTCTTCCACTTCTTTCAATAAGAAGTTAATAGTTTGAGAAATTATCTGTTATCTGTCACTAAATTGGTGAATAATTAATTCATGATATGATGCCTTGTGAAATGAATGTTTTGATTGTGTTGATCTTGTAGAAAACTATTACTTATCATGTCTTTGCTGCTATAGTTTTAACCAATTTTTATGAAATTTAATTATTTGGACTCTGATTGGTACTTGTTTTAAATTGTATTTATTTTCAATGTCAACATAAATTAACAAAATTAAACGTGAGCTTTTATTTCAAGTTACTGTTGTTTTTTTTAAGTTGCCATAACTCTTTTATTTATTTATTATTCTGTCATTTTTATTGTTCATTGTTATTTTATGCATTAATTAATAGATTTTTAAATATTTCAGATTTTGCTAAATGTATTTGATCATCTCTTTTTGACATATATTGTTAATACCTGCATATTTGTGTGAAAATGTAGAATTTTCAACCATAAGCAAATATTGAAATATTATTGGCCTTGTAAAACTGGCTCTATTTGGCAAACTCATTTCATTCTATTCAAAGTAAGACTGGTCAGTTAAATGTTTTTCCCATTTAGCTTTCATTTTGTGTAGTCACATGGCTATCTAACAATCCTTTGTGCCTTCCTGGTTCTTTCAGTTTTATTAAGTGTACAAGTACATTCATAGGATAAATCACACATTTTCTGTTTATTCAAACATTATAAATATGGTATGAAGTTTTTAGCCATGACATTGGTGCCTGGCCTTTGATTGGCTGGTTATTAGAAGACTGTTACAACTAATTGCCAAATGTGTTTATAGATTTAAGCTCAGACTTTAAATGCAAAAATACCTCCAGATTTATGTCAAAATATTTGCTTTTTTGAAAATCTTTTTTGAAAAGTATGTTTAATATTAATATGACATTAGTAGAAAATAGATAAAAAAATACAATGTAGTTATATATATTGAACAATGAATACCTTGTGTTAGCCTATTTATTTTATGACAAATCTCATTTGATTTCTATGTATTTTGGGTGTTAATTGGTTTTCTTCTCTCAATATTTTGACATCTATCTAGAGCCCATAATCTGCATTTTATAGAATGTACTTTTGTATAAAAACTGCATTAATATAACTATTCAATTTGTTTTCTAGTCTACCTGTCTCCATAGATATGCCACAGCCCACTTGTATTCCAGGAGGTAATGTTGTATTCGTAAACACAAACAATACTTAATATTATTAGACTGTCTGATTTTCAGTCTAGCTTTTCAATTCTGATGTATAATTTGATAAGCGTTTTGTATGAGAAGTTTCTTAAAGTATCTTTATATTCCTAGTGTCTATTGATTTCGTTTGGAAATAATTTATCCTTTTTTTTGCATTCAAGATTTCATTATTTTAATAATAAAATGTAGCATTTTTAAATTTAATTCAGATTTTGACCCCTTAGATGGAAACCTATTTTTTTTATCAGCCAATTAAACCGCCCAGCCTTGTACATGTTCTATATATTTTTGCTGACCTATAAAATTGTTATATATTTGTTTATTGTACAACTGGTTATGTCTTCACATCCAAGGTACAATTTATCCAACAATGGTCATTACCTTATTCCAGTATCAGTTGTTACTTAGATTTTCTCTTGCCTTTAATCTGTTCGTATCATTTTTTTTGCCATGTGCTGTAACACAGTAGTATGGCACATATCAGATAAGTGCATTGCATTTACCCATGGATTTTTTGTATTCAGTTTATATCATGGATGTTGTCTCAGGTCAAACCCACTAGAATGAAGTGTCGGAATATTACTTGCTTAACTCGATGATTCTATCAAAGCAGAAAATAGTTACAAACAACTTAAGAAGATGGTCAACTTAGCCACAGAAATGGAGTTTTAAAAGTATATGATGCACATAGTAGTTTGACCTACCTTATGGACATGTCAAATATTCAGACATGTAGCCAGATTGGTCACAAGAGATGGGGTAATTTCAAGGAGAACATAAGGGGTTTACACAGAAGATCAAAATATTGCAGGCAAAATGTCCCCTTTTGTGAGATGTGATAGTGACCTTTGTGTCGCTCCAACCGACATTCGATGGGTTGAGCGGCCAACACTTTATCTGCAGCATGCCAGGTCCCAACTCTTTAAGTATGGGACTTATATAAGATGTTACATTCTTTCTCTCGTAGCAAGAATGTATTGGTAATCTGTCCACTGTGTAGAGTGTTTATGTGTTTGCAGCCCAAGAGTGTGGCTCTTCTGAAACATATCCTCATACAACAAGTGATGAAATATTGATACATACAGTGACCCCACATTGGATTTTAGGTACAGATTAGTCTGTATTGTTAATCTGTGTTCATCAGGGTTATGAAGTCCTCTCTGCTTGAAAAGTTATGCACATTTGTTTAAACAAATGTAGTGTGTATGTTTATAAACAGTTTTTTCTATGCCAGTGTGACAAATGTTTTTTAACTCATATAATTGATGTGAATATTTTGGTGTTTCCTAGATTTTATGTTGGTTTTCCATCACTAAGTGAGAAAAAATTGCATCTTTCAGGAAAGTTGATTTGTGTTAATCAAGCTTTCATAGAATTCATATAATAAAACTTACATTGAAGACCATATTTAATGGCCAGAATTGAGTTGCCACCTGCTTTGTGTAGTAGCAGGTTTGTTTCATTCACAACATTCAGAATATACATGTAGGATGGTGCTTCTGAAAACCTTCCCATATTGTAAACACTGGTTACTTTTTCCTGTAAAGCTTTGTGTTGACTTTACAATAGTTCAAGGATTTTGCCCTTTATAATGATTGATCCAAGAAGCGACATTTACCATCTATATTTGATTTTGTTAAGTTATGGAATCCTATATATGCTCGGTTGTTCTAGTTGATACCTATGCACACAGTATTTCTAATGTATTTACTAGTATATACATACATGTACATGCTTCTGAAAACCTTCCCATATTGTAAACACTGGTTACTTTTTCCTGTAAAGCTTTGTGTTGACTTTACAATAGTTCAAGGATTTTGCCCTTTATAATGATTGATCCAAGAAGCGACATTTACCATCTTTATTTGATTTTGTTAAGTTATGGAATCCTATATATGCTCGGTTGTTCTAGTTGATACCTATGCACACAGTATTTCTAATGTATTTACTAGTATATACATACATGTATATTCATATACCAGGTATCTGTTTTGACTGTCATATGGAGACAGTGATATCTTCTTCAACCGCAGTGAATGATATGATATTTAGTAATATCTAGTCATATTTGTAGCTGTTTTATTAGGTTACCATATGTGTTTTGTTTAATGCTATTTCAGACTTGATGTTAATTTGCAACCTCTAGTTTTTGCCTCAACGGTTTTACATGTTTTGTCACCAAGTGTGAACGTATGGCTCCCTCTCTGTGAGGGATGGCTATGATACTGATTCTTTGATTTCTGTTTGACACATTACTTGTCACTTATTGTGGTTATGAAGATACTGTCAGTAAATCTCATGATAACGCCTATTAAATGCAATCACAATGCAGTTTAAAAAATTGAATGAATTTGTTTCTTTTCATCACTACAGGTTATGAGTCAAGGGTTAGTGTTCTATGATACTTTTGATTCAAGTCCTCTCTGGTTCCAAAAAGAAAATGAAGAATCCTTGTTTCCTCCCAAAACAGACATTGCATCCTTAAACCTTGACAGATGGTAAGTAAATCATGTTTCTAGACAACAATTGTGGTTTATTATAACTTCTCTTACTCTTGAAAGGCAAATTATCAGTAAATTTGTTTTCCTCATGTAACTACCCTTCAAAGGGGCTGACAACACAACCCAAGGAAATGTCTTGATTATAAAATATATTTATTCTGCACACACAATATATATACAGTGAAACTTCGTTATTACGAGCATCGATATCACGAGCTCTAGGCTTATCTCGAGGAGATCTTGAAGTCCCGTCATTTTTTGTTCTTAGTTGTATATAAATTTCCATGTTTATTACGAGCATCGTTATCTCGAGCACAAATCATGGTCCCTTGACATATTTTTAAGCGTTAATTACCTCGATTACCCCGAGGGGTGTCATTTTGGATATCGTTCGCACCTGCGTGCCGGCGATCGCCGTGATTTCTACACATCGTTAAAGTTACGCAACAAAAGAGCAAATCTTAATCGAGTACTTTGTTTTTCACACGTCGTTAAAGCTACACAATAAAAGAACAAATCTTAATCGGGTACTTTGTATTTCACATGTTGTGACATAAAATGACAATGAAACATGTACATGTATTTGTTTGTTGTAAGTTTGCAGTAAATTTTTTAAGACTAATGTTATAAAAGTTAATAATTATTGAGAATTTAATCACGAGACCTTAATTATGAGAACTTAATGACAAGTTTGAGAAGCAGATACCAATAAAAACAGAGACAAATCTTTTATTAGCATGCTTTTTTGCTACAGACGTACATAATACATGTATCTTTCACGATGTGTCACTATGACGTTTCACCGCATGTCAGTGACACGATATTCGGACATGACATTGTACAATTGAAAACACGAAAAAATCGTGGATAAAGTACTTAGAAAAAATTATCAATATATATTTCAGCAATCAACTATCATGTTTATTCACCTTAGACATCATAGAGAACAATTTACATAAGCATTTCGTAGTATTATCGTAAACACGCCCATTTATGCGCATGATGCACAGTTTATTTTCAGTCAACAAACAAAAACCTCGTTATTACGAGCTTTCGGTTTATCTCGAGCATTTCGTCTGTTCCGATGACTCCTCGAGATAACGAAGTTTTACTGTATATATGTACTGGCACATGTTGTAACACAAAAGTATGTAGCACTGAGGGGACCGGGGGACCGAGAGATGACTCTCCCTACAATGATACAAAACATAACATATAACTTATTATATAAATTAGAAATGGAAAAGATACATTTCTAGTCGGGTGTAGCACCATGTCTGAAAACACGTACATAATTACTAAAATGGAATGATTCAGGCGTGACAATAGTACAATACGGAAAATTAGAAAATGTCAATGATACAAAAGACAAAACACCATACTTACAACAATATGTTGTACGTTGGACTGACTCACTCTGTCTTTCAAGAAAAGGCTGTGTGGAAAGTGCAACTGAAAAAACATGCATAATTATTTACCATGTGCAAATTTAATTAGTACATGATACCAAAAAATGACAAGTGACCCATGAATAAGAGCATTTGAAATTACCGCCTTAATTATCGAAATTAACCACAAAACAATATGAAGAACTCCATCAACCTACAGACAATTAATAGAAAACCTTAACCCACAAACTTACCAATAAATAACCTGGATGTACTACGATAAAATACTAACAACTCTATGATAGCAGAAAACGACTGTCAAGCTCAAAGGAAATGGAATAAGTGACCGATGTCAGCTGTTTAATTAACCCAGTTCACCTATATGTAACGGAAAGTGACTAAGAAGCGAAAAGTACTATCTAATGTACATGGCTTACACTAACTACGGGGTTACACTCATGCTATCAGCTTGTGAATGAATTTTAGTAAGTTCTGCCTAGGACCTATAAACACATACAATGATTCACACACTCTTAGCTGCGTCTGTTGTTAATCCTAGTTCATTCTACAGCCCACTACACACTAACAAGAGAGTTGCTACTCGAACTTTGAACTCCTCTGGTATTTCCTCACTAACTGGTGTTACAGAATTTCTTGAAGTTTTTAATGATCATGATTCAAAGTGGCACATGTGCAGGAAGTGTGCCTCCTTTCAGGCCTTTGATATAAATGGCTGAAGTGAATAAACATTTCGAAGTATTCAAATCATTCTAATAAAGATACATGTTGTGGGTTATATCAGCCATATGTGAAGAACTGTCCTTACATACTCTAAGTAGTTCACCTCCAATGAATTTTGCTTAACAGGACTGATGAATTCTTTATGTTCAGACAGATTGGCAAAATGTGTTTAAGGAATATTTTTCCATAGAGGAATGATTGATTATGTGAGTCAAAGTACACAGAATAATGAGGGTGGTTAACTGGAGAGTTCAGCAAAATAGTCACCTGTCGATTGAATGTATACCTTGTATACAGAACAATCTGTATATTTCTATTGTAACTTTGACCACCGATCAAGCAGGGTTCATTGATCATTCTTTCCTTGGTATTATCGTGGTGATATTGCATGTTGCATGCATGAAAATTAGCCTTAGATCATGAGAGAGTTTAGGGTTTGTCTTCTGGCTTCAACCACATTTTTTGTTTTGGTTTTATGTGACTTATTGTCACCTGGGTTTATGTCTTTTTAGCTCACTAGAACCGAAGGTTCAGGGTGAGCTGTTAGGATAAGTAGGTGGATGCTCCGGCGTCTGGTATCAACAATGGTCTTCTCCTCAGAAACTACCCGTAGGATTTACTTCAAATTTGCTGTGCAGAAGCCTTTTGACGATCTAACTGCAATTTGCTCATATTATACCAGTTGACCCCTTTTAGGGGGTCACTAGAGCTAAAAATAGAAAAAACTTAAAAAAAAATCATCTTCTCATGAACCAATGGATGGATCATCACCAAACTTGGTCTGTAGCATCCTTTTGTGGACTTATATCAGATTTGCTCAAATAAGAATGATTGGCCCTTTTTAGGGACTGCTAGAGCTAAAAATAGAAAAACATTTAATTGTCTTCTTCTCATGAACCAATGGATGGGTCAACACCAAACTTGGTCTGTAGCATCCTTAGATGGTCCTTTCTCAAGTTTGCTCAAATAAATATAGTCGGCCCCTTTTAGGGGCCACTAGAGCTATAAATAGAAATACCTTTAAATGACTTTTTTTGCCTTAAAATGACTTTTTCTCATGTGTCTATGGATGGATTATTACCAAACTTGGTTTTAAGCATCTTTAGATGGATCAGATTTGCTCAAATAAAAATGGTTGGCCCCTTTTAGGGGCCGCTAGTGTTAAAAATTGAAATACATTTAAACGTCTTCTTCTCATGAATCAATGGATGGATCATCACCAAACTTGGTCTGTAGCATCATTAGATTGTCCTCTCTTAAGTTTACTCAAATAAATTTGGTCAGCCCCTTTTAGGGGCCACTAGAGCTAAAAATAGAAATACCTTAAAATGACTTTTTCTCAAGTTTCTATGGATGGATTATTACCAAACATGGTTTTTAGCATCTTTAGATAGTGTCCTAGTAGATTAGCGAAAAAAGAATGGTTGGCCCCTATTTGGGGCCGCTAGAGCTAAAAATAGAAATACCTTTAAATGTCTTGTTTTTATGAACCAATGGAACCAATGGAACCAAACTTGGTCTGTGGCATCCTTAGATGGTCCTTTCTCAAGTTTGCTCAAATGAATATGGTCGGCTCCTCTAGGGGCTGCTAGAGCTAAAAATAGAAATACCTTAAAATGACTTTTTCTCATGTTTTTATGGATGGATTATTACCAAACTTGGTTTTTAGCATCTTTAGATAATGTTCTATCAGATTTGCTCAAATAATAATGGTTGGCCCCAATTAGGGGCCGCTAATGCTAAACATAGAAATACCTTAAAATGACTTCTTTTCATGAACCAGTGGTTGGATCATCACCAAATTTGGTCTGTGGCATCCTTCAGTCTTCACGAATATTCTTTCGTAGTATCCTTTGATGGACCTTTATCAAGTTTATTATTGTTCCCCATTATTTGCCCACAAGTGTACCTTTATTACCTTTTTAGTAACAAGTTAATTAATATTTATTCTGGTGAGCGATACAGGGCCATCATGGCCCTCTTGTTTTGTTATCTAACAAAACTCTATCTGTAAAAATCACTATTATCTCTTCCTTAAGAACTGATTGACATTTATTTAAATGGAAATGGTGTCTTCATATCTGCAGTGTGTTTTGTCAATTTTACAGTGTAAGAGTTATGCCTCATGATAATGACACAGGTGGATTCTTTGTGGCTGTATTTAACAAGCTAGGTCCCTTACCTTGGCAGCAAGAGGAAGGTAAGAATAATGATTTTGGTTAATGAAATAGGAAACATTTTAAAACTAGTTTAAAACTAGAGGGAAACATCTGATTTTGGCTTTTTTGTTTGTTTGTTTGTTTGATGATAAAATTCAGTGTTTACATCCTGTAATGTTTGTTTTCTGAAATCTGGAGAGGAGGTTCAAAAGATCTCACTTAAAGCTGTCACTAATTAGACTTACTTGTCCATAGCCAGAAACGAGTAAATGTTGTATAAGGTAAATGAAATGCCTGATTAATATATATAGGGAATATAGAACTACAACTATTCTAAACTTATGACTATTAAGTTCACTTTTTGATAACCAAAACTTATGATAGGTAAAAATTGTCTACTTTCATTAAGAAAACTTTTTCTGGTCTTTAAGAAGCCAAGTGGTCTTTTACATGGTCTATAACCCAAGTTTGAATTGTGGTTTACTTACTTAATCAGTTCTGTATAAATTACAGAGATGGATGTTGCGGGAGATGTGAAGAAAGAACCGGGAATAAAAGAGGAAGAGGATGAGAAGAAGAAGTGTCCGTACACTTTGCCAATACGAGTAGATGTGAATGTGATGGTATCTGAGATAGAGTGGACCACTGAATGTACTGATGAGTCACTTGACACCAAGGTTGATGTTGATTGCAGCCACTATGAACTGGCTCCCATGAAAATATCACGCTCGTAAGTTATTGTAACTTTGTTTTCTTTAAATTTTATTGGCAGTCATAAGATTATTGCTTGGGAATACCAGTCTGTGATTTTATGTGTTCAGAGTTTACATTATTTTTCAAATTCCAATTGAAACATGCCTACCCTTTTTACATTCCTTAAAGTTACTAAGGTTAGGTGGAATGTAAAGAAATAAGAATTATCCTAATTATAAATACAACAAGTCCCTGACTCAGTTTAGTTTAGGGACCTTGCAGTGAAAAGTTAGGAAAGGTACATTTAAGGGTTTATTGTTATTTATGAACTTCAATTTTGTTAAATTTTGATTAACAAATTAAACCCTGTTGTAGAGATCACCTTTGGGACCTAAAAAATCAGTTGTAATAATGAGGTGATCTCATCAAGTTGAATAATGGAGGAACTATTGAAACCAAAATTATATGGTTGTTATCGCAAGGTGGTTATAATATTGAGTGGTCATTTTGTGAGTTTATACTGTATGAGATTATATTGTAGATAAATGTAGATAAATTGAAATATACTGTGGTATCATTTTTATTCGTGCAGGACGAATTTTCGCGTATTTCGCGCTACGTTTGTTGCGCGAATTTAAGACCGCGCTAATAAAAGACCATCCAGAAAGAAGTGACTATCCGAAATTTTCATTGTCCGAATACTATGTCACTTAAGTTGTGTATCTACTTCCGGCTATGTTATTACCGATTTGCGAGCAGTTAAGCTTTTTTTCGAGAATTAAAAAGAAACGAGACATACCTTCAGGAAAAACGTTAATGATATTTTCCCACAGAGAAAAAATAAACATATTTAATTACTGGTATTTTCTTTCGGAGTTAAAGCATCGGCTCGGTCAGGAAGGCCCGGTTCCGACGAAGAGCGTGTAGAAAAGATGAGAATGAAACAAACTATAAATTGTAAGTTTTTAAACCATTCCTAGTGGAAGGGATTATTCGCACCTTTGACTGTTGTTTTTTTTTAGTAATTGCTCGGGTGCCATAACAAGATGTGGACCCGATAATTGTCTAATTTACATGCTAATCCATGCTTTGATCTCGGACACGCTTTATCTATACAAAGTGACAATTAACAAGCAATTATCGGTGACAACTGTCATATTGTTTATTAATCATGGTGACCAAGGGCGCCGCTGTGATAAGCATGTACGTGGTCTAGTGATGACACGCGCTGTAGCGAACAACGGTGTGATTCGCGACAGTATCTGGATTTAAAAAAAAATCTTAAATTCAAAATGTGCGAATTTACGACCGCGCGAATCTTTCTTTTTTCCCATTTGCGCGAAATTTCGTGCCAGCGAAATTAAATGATACCACAGTATATATATATAAAATTATCGCCCATGCCTGACTACTACTATATTTTTTCCATATTTTATGAACACTGTGATTTTATATTGGTTTCTTTTATCAGGTGCATACCTAACTGGTTGAGTAAGAAAATGTTTGAACAATCAGCAAAATATGAAGACGTGAGTCCTGATGATGCATCGTGGGTACAATTTAAGTAAGTAGCATGATGATGGTATATAGCCAGCTATATTGACTTCATGGATGATATAATTATTGAGGAATCAGCATTTTGTTGCTTTCCGAAATTTGATTCCTGAATGTTATTTCAGAATAATTTATGATAACTTGATAAAGTATGGATAGTACAGTTCAGAATTTTGTAGGTTCGTTTTATTTGATAAAATACGTGTATTTGTTATAATTTATATGTGAATATTTAGGGAGCTGTTTGATATCAAGAAAATCGACCCCCTACCAAACATGTTGAGGTATTCACAGGAAGGGAAGTGTACGTTGTATGTGTATTGTACCCCGGCTGTAAAAACTCTGATACAATGCAATAAAGTAGTTTCTGTGAGTAAACACCATCTAACTATATTATATATTACACAACTACTAGCCATTCAAACTCAACTCTTACTTTACCCAGATGTTAGGCAAGACCATAATGTCAAACCTGGATAAAATAAGTTGATGCCAAAGTGGTCAATTGTTGCATTCATGCATTCAATTAAAGCACCACAAATTCACTGTAATGAGTATAGATTGAAATCACATGGAGTTAAACTTGCGTGGAAGAGATATGGTACTCTATTAAAGTATTATATATAATTGTTTATGTGCAAATTACATTCAGTCTGTTCTGGGTACATTACTATAATTTCTTGAGTGGTAACCAGCAATCAAGTATTGATTCATCAGAATGCATTTAGTAGACATTCTATAGTTCTATGTATCAGCCATCAAGTATTTATTCATGAGGACGCATCTAGTTAACATTCTATTGTTCAAAAAACACATTGAGCATTGAAAGATGTTTTTTCTAAATTGTTACTATTGTTAGTGCTTATCAATCACCACCTACAGCTAAACATGTATTGTACTACTGGTGCCTTAGCAGTACACAGCCCCCAATCTATGCAAGCCTACTGAACAATAAATATGACGTCCAAATTTCAATGAACATTCCTCAAATTAAACCAGAACATGATCACTGTCGCTTGAAAAGCACTTGGGGAGGAATAAATACTACACAGTATCCAATTCTTTCTTTATGTGAGTTCAATAAACCATGATTTACTGTATATGAAATTCGGCCCCTTCTTTTGTTTGAAACTGATATTTGAAAGGCACATGTTTTTTGTGAAAATAATGAATCCTTTGTATGTTCCATGTTGTTAATTAATGTTTGACCTTTATTGTTTCTTGTAGAGGAAGAGTAAAGCACAATGTGGCGGTATGATGATGATGAAATTAAGTGATACTGGAGACATTAATGTCACTGTAAGTTATAATCACTGATATGTCACCTGAAAAATATTATACTAGGTTTTCCCTTAGAGTTTCTGTTTAAGGGTCCCAGATACTCTCAATACAATATTTTTGGGGTCCTTGGAGAAAAATTAAGGGTCCAAGGGTTGGTATTTTCAATGACTATATTTATGGCCACCTCCATCTCTGAAGTGATTTCAGGTTTTGCTCAAAAGATAAAAAACTGTACAAAAGAGAAATATATCAGTAACATGTGTCCCAGGATATGCAAGGTTTTGGGAAAAATGGGTCCCACAGTAAATTTTATGGTAGGGACTTAAAATCCTGCATAAGGGAAAAGCCTGATTACATTAAAACCACACATTGCATCCATTTAAGCATTAAGACCACCTCTTTGTATCAGACCCTTCTTGGGACTGGTTTTCAGTAAATCCTGTGCTGTGTGAAAATATACTAGGCCATTTATTTACAAGACTGGTAAATATTATGGCAGCTCATGGTTTATCCTGTTATAAATTAGGTACAGTGCTATTTTTCACTTGTCATGGATACAGATTTTTATTGTAAAGAATGCTCAGAGTAACAAGTTGCATGAAAATTGGTTAGGAATGGAAAGAGGACTCCCAATTACTGGACATAAGGTAATAAAGCTATTTGTTAGATGTGTCATTTTCAACTGCTAATAAATTAATGTTATGTTTACATTTCAGAATATCTTACCAGTTTTGCAGAACGTTGGTAAACGTTTGGTGAACATCGCTAAAACTGATCTTGTTACTATCCTGGAAAATAAAGAAGTTCTCATGAATGATTTGTCACCTACATTACAGACTCAATTAGGGAAAATTTGTAAGTTTTACTGTTGCATGATATGAATATTTCTAATATAGTGACAGTATGCTTGAAACAAAGTCATGTTTATAGTTATTTAACCAAAAATATGGCATTAGAAAGTAGAAACCGTGGACTATTTTTTTCTGGCCTGATGACCTTGTGTTTTGTTTATATGATAATCTGAAAAGTGATAGGTGCATACAGTCCAGGGCGCTGAAAAACCGAAAATTTGCCGGTCCAGACTGAATTTCAAGTTCCCGGACTGATTTCAGTTATGAAAATTTGTTAAAAAATCGGTCCATAAACGTTCTATAAATTTTGGTCCGAAATCGTTAAGTACGTGCAAATGTCACAAAACTTACTGTATGTTGTTCGCACGATTCTCAATACCCTAATAAATATGTCAAGATAATCAATAGCCTTGAGCGATCATCTGCTAATCCGATCAATGGAAGTCTGTCAATATTGGGGTCACTTGTCCAAACACGTGGTAGATAATAGAAAACAATTACTGCAGTGATCAATTGCGTTGAGTGATGTGTTTGCTGCGTGTATTAATATCGTCGTTATTTTTAAATTTAGTATTGTTTCGGTTTAATCAAAGGCGGTGAATTGTTTAGAAGTTGTAACAGAAAACAGAATCAAAGAAAATTTAGTAACATCTAAAAGGAAGCCGACATTAATAGCTAAGTCAAAGGATTAAAATCGTGGATTGATATTTCTAATTGTGTCTAGCAAAATAATTGTAAGTGGGTAATTGGGATTTCGTTTGATATTATCTATTTCAATCAAGTACGTGTTTGTGATTCCATTGTACTAGTATCAGGTTGAAATTTCAATTCCATTTTTGTTTCGTTTTTGCTGTTAAATGTACTGTAATTATGAACAAATATTCGCAGTATTCAGAAACTGGGAGGGGGGCGTCCTCGGGCCTGGACCAATTGAGATTTCAAAATTTTCCATGCCCTGATACAGTCTATGCTGTAAGTTAAACTACAAAGATTCTGTCTAAGTCCATGTGGTCTTGTTATTCTAGTCTTGTTTACTTAAATTATTTGGTTTTACTAAGTTTTGTAGCTAGTAGAATCACTTTATACTTAAATATTTGAATTACAACATTGTCTGTTTTTTTTTTTGTGGTTATCGAATTGATATCTTACTATGGCATCCTAATCACTGTAGTTATTCGTGATCCTGAATGCTGATTTTAGTAATTGTATGTCTGCAATAAGATCTGTTTTGTTTGTTTTTAGCTGACAATGGACCTGTGTATTTTCTGTATGATCCAAAAGGAAAGTAAGTGCACTCGCTTGATGTCTTATTCTAACTTAATACACTCACAGTGGTTGTTTCTCATCAGTTTTGTGGATGCAATGCTTTGGATCAAATAGCGAACAGATTTAGCTGCGACTGAATTTTTCATTTTTTTTAAGTCTACTCTTACTATCACATTGATTGCGGTTGTCTTGAAATATTTTGAAAAATATATTAGCATTAGTGATGAAGCACAAATATACCATCATTGATTTTATTTATTTAACTCAATTCTTAAAATCAATGAAATAAACATATATGAAGATGTTAATCTCATTAAGTTTTCATAAATGAGACTGTTTGGTGTCAGTCCAGAGTCCCCACAAGCTGATTTTAATGAAATTAAAATTTCTGTTGTAGAAATGCTGATCCAAAATGTTCTATTTTGATATGGCGTGAGAAATTCCAAATGTTTGTGAAAGATTCTTACTTTAGCCGAGCTGATCGTCATCATTGCCTGAGACTCTGTGGTATTGACCCCAGTAAAGATACCACTGAAAGTAAGTTCTTTGTACTCTGGTACTTGTTTGTTTTTCAAATTCCTATCGTAAAAAGATATGTGTCTGTCAGTGTAAAGAATCTTCATATAATTGTCATTCCAGTGACAGACACATTTTTTGTTATCTAGGATCATTTGGCAGCTTTTCCTGCCTTGACAGTTGGGGAACGCCATGTGATACACCCTTGTAAAACCATTGACCTTCAGTAAGTTAGCTGCACAGCTTTATCACATGAGAAATATCCGGTCTCAGTTGGTATTTCAACTCATAGCATGGAGAAACTAGTGATTATTAGTGAAAGACTTTACTGACACATTCTGTTTCAAGCAGATTTTATCAGGTTGTCTTTATTTCAGCTGAAGGAGCTGAAGGCGAGGACAATGAGGAAGAGCCTTCAATGGAATAAAAAAATCAAATATTGCAGTCATCATGGGAACAAATGAACAAACTGTGCTAGGATTTCATGAACATTTTAACAAGTGTTATGTTTCATTTATTGTGTTCTGTGTATTAAGTTCTATAGTTTAGGCTATCCTTAAAATATATTGGTGTGCAGTTATGCGACCCAAACTTTTAACAGTGGGTTGGTAGTGAGGCATTTTTTTCTGTTAACATTATATGCTTGTACTAAAATGAAAAGCTTTAGTAAAGAACAAAAAAAAAATTGTCAAAATCACTGAAAAACATGTTGGGGACTTCTTGAGTCGATCATGTAATTGCAAACCAACAGTTTTTTAGGATGGCCCAGCAGGGCGATTTGTGTATAGAAATGTTATGACTAGATCACTCAAGTGTGTTGACTTGAAAGTTTTTTTTCTAGTTGACTAACTTTTGTTTTATCAGCATAAGTCATGTTATTACAGTAGACCTATTGTTAAGCATTGTAAATATCATCCTCTATTTCATAATTCATGATCATCTGGGTCCAAGGTTTTAAACTTGAGATGGTATTCATAGTTCAGATCTCAGTTTCAGTCTCAGCTTACAAATATGAAAATATCCATTTGCCATGTGACTGTATAAGATGACATTTGATGAATTATGTACAAAAATACTGATTAAATAGTGGAATTAATTAAATTGAGAATGCAGACAAATGAAACTGAAATTTTAGGCTTGGAGACAAATCTTATTTTTTCTACCTTTGGATCCTTAAGTTTTCACACATACAGCTGAATTCATTAGCATTATTAGTTAAATACCATTTTGGAGATAGTTATTTGTGAGGCATAGGGTGGCAAACTTTTGTTAAATTGAATACTTAAATTAAATAAAAAGAAAACTGAAAGAATGAGTCCTTCGAATGTACTGCATGTGTTAGAAGGCTTTTAAGTCTCTCCAGTCTGTATGCAGTAGAAATCCGGACATGTTTAGATCAGGGAAAAAGTATGGACTAAAATGGTTTGTGTATTAGAAAGGTTTTTATCTTTAGACAAGCATTAAATGGGCTTTTACAAAAGATACAGAATGCAAAAAAAAATGGTGCCAATGAATTGCCTGGATTTCAGGCAATTTCTGGACAAGAAGGGTCTGGATTCCTCAGTATTGACGATTTCTGCAAAAAAATCACACTAAGAAATAAAACCTTCGTTTGCTGTAATTTGCTGTATGTTTGAACATTTAAACTTAAATGTTGTAAAATATTGTACTTGTTGATATTTTTTAACAAATAATTGTACCATATTGAATGGCTCTGCAATTGGACTGTACATTTTATTATGTGATTTTTTTTTGGAAAAAAGTTCAGTCTAATTGAACAAAATAAATGGTGTATCTTGCATTTATTTAACTCAGTAATGTATCTATAACATGTGTCTTAGTGCATAAGTTTGAACTTCATTAGTCAACTGATAGTGAGCCGAAAGTTCTATGATGAGTCTGTTTTATGGTCTTCACTATTACTTGTATAGCTACAAGTATTGGAGACTAAGTTTTCATTGATAGACACACAGTTTATTAGCAATATGGGACTGTGGTCCAGTGGTTTGTGTGCTGGACTTGTAATGTGAAGATTCGGGTTCGAATCCCAGTTGTAGCAGGTCATACCCTTCGATGAAAATTTGACAAAAATGTTGATTTTCCTCCATATGTTGCGAGCTCCTTATGGAATGGTAAGTTAGTACTGATTAGTATACAATCCAGGAAAACTGGTATAGTGAACCAGTCGCCGCATATAAATGAAAAATTGTTGAAAAATGGCATTAAACCCCAGTGACAATACGTCACATAAAAAAATTATAGGCAACATAACAAATAATTCCTGATAATAAAGGATTATTCATGTTTCCCTTCTTTGCAATTCTATTTGAGTAGTATGAATCTTTGTCTTTGTTCACTTGTGTTAGTAAATCAGTGTTGTTCATGTATGAGTCTAATCAGCAACAACTTGTAATAAACCCATTTGAATATAAAGAAATAGTCCTATTTTTTACCTCACATTGCAAAGTAAATTAATGGTTTAACTATTCCATGATCAAATGAAAAAATTTGATTTGGCTCGATCTGTGACTTAAACCACTTGAATAATGTTTGAGATAAGTATGTTTGTCTCAGACAAGCATAAAAACCAGAATGACAAGATTGGCCAGTTAGTTACAAGGGTTTTAGTTCAGCTCTAACATGTCAAAATATAGTTCTAGCCACTGTAGTAAGACAAATAAATCTATTGTAACCATGGAAACATAATCTCATAAGAGCAAAAATTGTAGCATCATCTGATAACAGCTAACATGGTAAGACAATTCAGCAAGAATTACCATGGACATTTATATAATTACTGAATTCATAGAGACAACATCCTTTAACTTCTACCAAGATAAAAACAAGCAAGAAGTACCATGTTTCTGCTGCATTATGGTAACCTCTAGTAAATGCAATCATGATACCAAGAAGAAAACTGCAACCCTGGTAAAAATTAGAATCTGCAACTATTGGCACTGTCAGTAACAGAATACACAATAAGCTACCAAATAAACATGCACCGAGGGTAGCAAACTTTCAAGTGTAGTAATCATCAAAATTAGAGTAAAATATAATCCATAAAACTAGAATAATAGACAGCTATCCACCGAAATTTAAATGATACAGTCATCCATCAAAACTATATTGGAGCTAGAAAAAGAGATAGCCAACCATCGAAACTAGAATAAAAGAAAACACCAATGTTGTGTAACAATCTTGAATTAAAAATAATTGTCAATAGTGAACAAAGCTATAGTAGAGATGGATAGTAATAGGCCAATGATATAAATACATGAAAAACTGCTGTATACGAACCCTTAACAAGCACAATATAAAAGTAAAAGTATTCTTTAATCTCCTTTTGAATGTTTTTTGTGTTTTGATTTTCTTTTCCCTTTATGCTTTGACTTCTTTTTAGAATGATACTTTCTTGTGTCTATAATGTGGTGCTTCTGTGTTTTACTTAACTCCAAATCACTATAATTGCCTGAACTTTCCTTTTCTCTAAATTTGTGTTCCTTGGATTCCTTTCGACACTTTTTCCTCTTCTTTCTGGAACTTGATCGTTTAATATCCTCATTGGCATGATCATCTTTTTCTACCCATGCATGTTTCCTTTTCTTTTCTTTATAATCTTTTGCTTTCTTCTGTTTCTTGCATTTTTTATGAGAATAGTCTGGTTTTTCACTAGAACTTTCAGATGAACTGTTTGATGATTCTAACATAGCTTGTAGCTCTTTCACCCTGAAAATACGGATACTATTCAGTCAATACATTGTATTCATCTATTATTATAAACTTAGCCGCAGGGGCTGCCATGGTCAAGTGGGTGTGGTTTCAGACTAGTAATCACTAGCCCCTCACAACTGGAAGTTCCAATCCCATCTGGGCCTAACAGTTGCACTTGTGAGGAAAGTGCTCAGCTAGTTTACAAAAGTTCAGTGGTACTACTCATGTATACATGTGTACATCTGGGGGGTTCATGATATCATTAATACAAACACACTGACACAGTTTGAGGAAGATCCAATCAAAACTGCAACCTATAGAAGGTTAACAAGGTTTTCCAGAGATTTGAACTGGTGACCTAGTTTTTGACCCCAGATGACCCATGATCGAACTTTACCAAGATATCATTAAGTCAATCATTTTGACGAGGTTTGGTGAACCTCCAATCAAAGCTGTGACCTATAGAGGGTTAACAAGGTTTTCCAAAGATTTGACCTGGTGACCTAGTTTTTACCCCAGATGACCCATGTTCGAACCTGTCCAAGATAATTATCATTAAGACAAACATTTTGACAAGGATTGGTGAACCTCCAATCAAAACTGTGACACCTGGAGTATTAACAAGGTTTTTCTAAGATTTGACCTGGTGACCTAGATTGTGACCCTAGACGACCCATGTTTTATCTAAACCAATATATTATTAAGACAAGCATTTTGACAAGGTTTGGTGAACCTCCAATCAAAACTGTGACCCCTAGAGCGTTAACAAGATTTGACCTGGTGATCTAGTTTTTGACCCCAAATGACCCATGTTCTAATTTGACCAAGATATCATCAAAACAATCTTTTTAACACGATTTGGAGAAGATCCAATCAAAACTGAGGCCTCTAGACAGTTAACAAGGTTTTTCTATGATTTGACCTGGTGACCGAGTTTTTGACCCCAGATGACCCGTGTTCGAACTTAACCAACATATCATTAAGACAAGCATCCCCCCATCCTTTATTTTATCAATCAAGAAAAAATTACAATAGTTAATTACAAGTTTTGTCAATAAAACAGTGAAACAGAATAGTTTCACAAAAATAAGTTAATGCTATCACAACAAATTATTGAAATAAAATAGTCATACAACATTATAGATCCCCCTTTTTTCAGTAATAAAGTAATAAAATAAAAAAGTATATTATAATAGTTATAAAAATTATATAATAAGTTAAAAAATAGACACACATACAAACGTTTACTAAAATAGTCCACCCCTACTAGATTGTTTTAAAAATTGTTTTTATAAAAATAGACTATATACTATACTATAGTTTATTGTTAAAGATAGTGTATGCTCACCCATATGGGAATAACCAGGAGGCGAGGGTAAACAAACTCAAAACTCGACAAGCATTTTGAGAAGGATTGGTGAACCTTCATTCAAAACTGTGACCCTAGATTGTTAACAAGGTTTTTCTGTGATTTGACCTGGTGACCTACTTTTTGACCCCAGATGACCCATGTTCGAACTTACCAAGACATCATTAAGACAAGCATTTTGACAAGGTTTGGTGAAGATCCAATCAAAACTGACCCCTAGAGCGTTAACAAGGTTTTTCTATGATTTGACCTGGTGACCTAGTTTTTGACCCCAGATGACCCATGTTCGGACTTGTCCAAGATATCATTGAGACAAACATTCTGACTAGGTCTGATGAAGATTTGCTCAAAAGTGTGACCACTAGAGCATTAACAACCTACAGGTGTGGACGCCGGAGTAGCCTCACTGATCACTATAGCTCACCGAGCACTACGTGCTCAGGTGAGCTGCAAAATAAAAACAGGAGAAAACTCCGTGAGAATAAATTCAATTAATTTTTTTTACAATATACGCAAAAAAACTATTCACCTCAGAAAAAGAATACAATTTCAACCTGGTCTAAAATACAATGAAAGACTTTTCTAATGCAACACTTATTAAAATCTTTATTTACAAAAACAGTCCAAGATATCTTACTTATATTTCACCAGAAATGGTTTGACTACTGCAAATATTTTCAATGAAATCATTCATCCATAACGGATTATCAGTTCCACACGTTATACAGCGCAATCGGCATGCTTCATGTACATCATCCAGTCAGACACATATGCTTGCAATATATTTTTTGCTACTGCAGAATCTACTAGAACTAAATCTACTAAGCAGGCCCTGGTGCAAGAATGGAGGAATATTCCACAGAGATTTGTGAGGAACTATGTAATGTCTATGAGACAGAGGTGTATGAAGATTACTCAAGTTCAGGGAGGACATATTGGATATTACTATTTTATATCATGTTTTCCTTATCCTGTGATAAGTGCTGTGATAAAGCAATCGGTTCACATCGTTATTTGTTGTGTTGTGAATTTTGCAATTTATCTTAAAATTCTTATATTCATGTTTTATTTCTGTTAAATTTTGTACTTTTTCATTCATTGATTACAATAAAATTTACACAATACATGTATTAACTGTTCATTAATCTATGTTCTAAATTTTATCAATAACCATTCCCTAACAAGTCAAATACATTAAAAAGCACAAGTGTTGTGTAAGAAATGCCTTTCAGTGTACAGAACACATATTTCAGTACTCTTAATGACAAAACCAATGACAAAACAGAACTTCCAGGTATCACCACTTGAGTCTAAATGTTTTCCTACCTTTCTTCCTTCTCTTTAATTTTCTGTATTTTCAAATAATTATGCATAGGATCTTCATAACTCTGAAAGGAAATATAAAATAACACACTAAATCTTCGAAATGACACAAAGATAATTTCATGCGCTTAATAAAACAGCAATTATTGAATAGAAATAATATATTCACCTAATTTTTTCAGCAAACAAAGTATGGGCAATTGTTGGACATGGCAAGTGTCAAATCATGAGTATGTAGTATGACTGCTTTAATCATTATCAGCCCAAGGACTGTCTGTATTTTATCTACAGATAAAATATGGGAATTAATGTATTATTTCACTTATGACTGTAATGCACAAAAATGTATTACATGTATTTAAAAACTCTTTTACCCAAGAACGATAAGAGATACATTTTCATTTGTCTCTTAGACTTTTCTCTGTTGTATTAAAACAGGTTTCTTACAGCCATTAAAACTCCTTGATTACAAACAGAGAGATAAAATGGAACAGCCAACTTGGTTTAATCAAAGAATAATATATGGGTTGACTTTCTGCACATTTAGATTAGCAATGTTGCCGATTGTATTGGAATACTAACCCATACAATAAAAAAAGAACTAATATCTTCACACATACCCATCGTAATCTATCTGACTGTAACTTGAATTTGTAATCTCGCTTCTCAGGACTGTCATTTCTACCAGAAGACTCTACACTTTTACCACTTTTACCTTGTCCTATATCACAAAGGAAAACAGAACTTGTTCTTATGAGGCAACAATTGCAATCAAATTGCATCAGTCACAACTGAGAATAAAGGTTATTATATGAATGAAGACCACATTTTAGATACAGACCATTCATTTAAGTCTTAGGACGTGACACAGAGGTTGGACATGAGAACTTTCACAATGGAGCTTGAATACAAGTCTAAATTCTTACATTTCATTGGCTGTCGTAGCAGTTATAGCCAATGGTTAGGCCGTATTCTGAATCAGGTCTGCAAACACAGTTTTATGACTTCCCTAGGAAAACAAGATTGCAAGAGACATTAATTAATTAGAGATGGACTAGTCATTAACTTTAATAGTTATCAACAAGAACTTAACAGTGGCATTTCCTCATTTGCTAAACTATGCATTGTAACTATACCTGAACTCTCCATATTCACAAAACATCCATTCTAATGAATTCAGAGGTGAAAAGATTATCTCACATCTTACAGACTTTTGTAATTTTATCAAGGATTATCCTGCAAAGAAAGAAAATATACATGGGTCAATTATATTGTGGCTGGGAACAATGTACTAGCGTACTGCGTATAAAAAAGAAAAACATGAAAAAATCTCTAATTGTCATCTCGCCATCCTATTTCACTAAGTAGATCTACATGGATGATAGAAGCATTGCTCGCTAGAATCAAAGAACATGACATGCACACTAACATAAATATAAATGGCACTAGATACAAAAAATTCACGTAAGCCTGACCCTGAGACAAGCTGCAATAGAACTATAGATCCTAAAATCATAAATATGGCAAATGATGATACTAATTTTCAACTGCATTCTCCCTTTTGGCACATCAATGATGTGAAATGTAATACTCAATAAAATGTATCCTATGATGGGACCTTAGGACTTTTAAGACTTTTAAAGACATCAAGTCACTTCATAAATCTGGATGACACTAAAAATATCTGAAAGTGAAATAAGATATATGAAGATTGAGTAGCCTTACTTATTCGGCTTTTATATAGGCCGATTTCATAAATGAATTTGGAAGGGCCATCCTCTCAGCCTAAGCGAGATGGAGCCTTATAAAAAATGTCTTGCTATCACTAACAGTCTAATCTGTTGGACTAAAGATTGTCATAAGTTCAGATCCTCATGCATTGATTTTTCAAGGCATACACTTTGATAAGCAATTCATATGCCAAGTATGTAAGCCTTGTTGGAAAGCAAAGCCTGGCTTGGGAGTTAAACAGGCCCATAGATGTGTAATCTGAACATCATGGGTTTGCTGTTTACATATAAATACTGATTACATTTAGAAAGCTTTAAGGACATCTACATCTACATGATACTCCCGATCAATCAATACTGATTATAACTGGGAGGCGCTTGTCAGGAAAACTGTGATAAAAAGTACTAAGTGCTCAGATAAAAGATAAAACTTTACAGATTAACGAGTGCAAGGTTAAGATTAAAAACATATAGGAAGCTAGAAAGGAGCTGTCTCCGCCTTTCCTTGAAGATATTTAGACTGGGACTGGATTTGACCTGATATGGGAGACTATTCCAGTGCCTTATAGTTCAGGGGAAATAGGAACTAAGGTGATACTGGGTACGGGACTGGGGATCAGGAAGTTCAAATTTCTAGTTGGGATGAGGTGGTTATGATCAACATGAACAAGGTTGTTCTGGATTTTATAGAGAAATATAAGAGGGAATGGAGTGTGCAGCTTTCTAGGGAGGGCCAGCCAAGATTATGTGTGGAAATCAAAATTATTGCAAACATATCTAGCCGCAGCTCTTTGTACACTTTCAACTTTAAAGGTTAGATGTTTCTGCCAAGGGTGCCATATTATTGAGCAGTATTCTAGTTGCGGTCTTACATAAATTACATATGCAAAAGTTTTGACTTGCCTGTTATGGGTTTTAATGTTTCTTTAGATAAATCTTAGGGAGTTTTTTGCCTTGGAGGTGATGTTATTTATGTGGTGGGTCCAGTTAAGCTCTTTTGAAAAAGTTACTCCAAGGTATTTAGCAATTTCTGCTGATTTTAGTGTTTTTCCATGAAGGGTGTATGGGAAGATCACAGGGTTCTTTTTTCGGGTAACCCTAAGCACCTCACACTTGTCTGGGTTGAACTCCATAGCCCAGTCTCGTTCCTAAAGTTCTAGTTTTTGAAGGTCATTTTGTAATATGGCCACATCTGACTGTCCTTTGACTGTCAGGTAGACTATAGCGTCATCGGCAAATAACCTGGTCTTACTTTTGATTGTTTCAGGCAAGTCATTAATATATGCCAGAAACAGGCAGGGTCCAATGACTGATCCCTGGGGGACACCGGATGACACCGGCAAAAGGTCGGAGGTATGACCTTCAACTGCAACCCTTTGGCTGCGGTTGCTTAGAAATGACCTAATCCAGGTGGATACCTGTTGATTAACATCCATATTTTTTAGTTGGAGGATTAACTAGTGATGGTCGACTTTGTCGAAGGCCTTTAAGAAATCCATCACAATGACATCCGTCTGTTGTCCATTATCTAGACTATCAAAGACTTCTTGGGAGAAACTCAGCAACTGACTTTCGCAACTACGTTTAGACCTGAAACCATGTTGATATGGACTAAGGATACTGTGCTCATCAAAGTAAGTCATCAAGTTTGAGACTATGATGTGCTCCATTAATTTAGAGGAAATGCAAGTGAGGGATATTAGTCTGTAGTTGCTGGCTTTAGATTTATTGCCCTTTTTGTATACCAGTGCTATAGTTGCATTTTTCCAATCATCAGGCACGATACCTGTTTCTAAAGATAACCTGAATATGTGAGAAGGGGGCTATTTCACTGTGGAGTTCTTTAAGGACCCTTGGTGATATTTGGTCTGGACCTAGAGCTTTATTAGGGTTTAGACCTGATAGGAGTTTGTCAACTCCATCAACCGTTATTTTGTTACAGGGCATACTGTGGGGGGGGGAGGATTTAATGCATGTGTGCAAATCTGTTTTAGGCTTAATGGTTGTGGCTGCGAGAAAACAGACTCAAACTGTCTGTTTAGGATATTTGCTTTATCCTTTGAGTTAGTATAAGTTTGACCTTCAGACTTGAGGGGTGCTACTCCACAGTTTTCAGATTTGTTATGTTTAACAAAATTGTAGAATTTTTTGTTATGACCTGTTTGGGAATCCCCATTGAATATAACTGACTCTAAGTATGACCAATATGAGTTTCAAATTTTCTTTGGATGATCGCCCTTAAAGTCCTAAATTGGGGATCGGATTTAGGAGCTACATTTTTCTTTACAAGTTTGGCAAACAATTTGTCACGTTTCCGTCTTTGTTTAAGTATGTCAGTAGTAACCCAGGGGAGATTTTGTTTATGTTTGGTAATTTTAGTTGGTATATACAAGCCACAGAGTCTATGGAGTTCGTGCTTAAAATCAGTCCAGGCCATGTTAGAGTCTGTACGTTTGCAGTCCCAGAATTTACTGGAAAATTTGTTCAATTCAGATTTCATTTTTAACCAGTTGGCCTTCTTATAGCAGTGGATTTTCCTTTTAGGTTGAGCAGGACGACCTCTATTTATGCTTAATTCATGAAAGATGATATCATGATCGGAATTTCCTAAGCTAGGGAGGGATTTGACATTAAATACCAGGGAGGGTAGATTAGTAAGGAATAAATCTAGGACATTATTATTTCTTGAGGGAATTTTAACCATTTGCTCAAGATTGAGACTGACAATATTTTCAAGGAAGTTTTCATACAGAGCTTTAAATTTACAGGAGTTCTTGAGAGATTCTGATGACCAGTCTATGTCGGGCATATTAAAATCACCTGCAAGCCATATAATGCTATTTTTGGGACTTTCTGCAGGGACAACCATAACTGAGATAGTGCATCTGGATCATTTTCATGGGGCTTGTAGAATGAACCGACATAGATATTTTGGGAACCAGGTATACTCAATTTGGCCCAACAGATATTACAATCTGTTTTGAGATCAGGCTGTTCCTGACTCAATAGGGTCCTTGTCACAGCTATCAGGACTCCTCCCCCTTGACTGTATGTTCTGTCATCCCTATAGACTGCGTAACCTAAACTGTCTGGGAATATATCTCAGCAGTATGGATGTCGGATTTGAACCAGGTTTCACTACAGCAGATTATATCTGGTTTTACCTGGTCGATCATCTGATGTAATTCATGGACTTTATTTTTGATTGACCTACAATTTATGTTATGGACAGTTATGCATTGTTGTTTACTGATTAACACCTTTTTAGGTCTTGTACTGGCTCTAGGTTTGGGATTTGGGGTAGGAACTTTTGATTTTGGGGTGGATGCGGCTTGAGGTAGGGGATGATGATCTAAGTTTCGGCCCGAGGTGCTAAAGAAAGACCCAACTTGTTGAAGAGAAACATCATTTTCAGTGCATTGGTTTGAAGACTCAAGGTGACAGTAGATATTTGTATCATTAAGAGAATCTAGGGAAACTCTTAGGGACATATAATAATTACAACTACCACAACATTGACAATACCAGCTAAATTGGGAGTCTGACAGTTTTTCATAAGTTGAATTACCTATCCCTTGGCAGTCTGTATGAGACCATCGATCACAATTGTCACAAAGGATGGCTTTCTGGCTCCAAGATACCTCCTGGTCGCACTTGCCACAGAGGTACTGGGGTGTGTTACTCACTGGTCCAGGGTTTAGCTCAGTGTCTGAAGACTGTTGGGCCAATAAGCAGAACAAGTTGAGAAAAGACAATTTACATTTGTTGGGATACCTTGTATCAGCTGTGTTTACAGAAGCAAAAATACAAAGACTGCGATTTATGATTAACAAATGAGGACATTACCTTACTTCTGTTCAATATTGTGCTGGAATGGGCCTCAGATGGGTTTCTTTTACAAAAATTGGCGACAAAAGTAATAAAGTCTATCAAGGTTCAGATTTTACAAAAAACGGAATTCAAAGTGTACCAGTAATCGGATAACCGGAAGTACATGTATATCGTAACGGAAAATTTTTATAAGAGTCTGGTTGGAGAAACTTACGAAGCTTTTCCACTTAGACAATCAATACTGTTAATTTGGGATATACTTTACCACCAACACCAGAGATACCGTGACTTTTCCACAGAAAAAGTGATTTATAATTAAATTTTATGAGAGCGCTGATTTTTTTGTTGTGTAGTTTTTCCGACGCGTGCGCAGAAAAAAAAGAAAAGGTGCAAGTTAGACTGACCTGATCTTAATGATTTCTTGTAAAATAATCACATTCTTATGTAAATACATATACTTGCAGACCTGAATTTTTCCGAATATGAAGCGAATGTTGACGTTTCTCTTCACCCCTAATGTGTTTCAATGAATAATTTCTAAACGCCCACCTTGCAAAACTAAATCCGAATATTTTTTAAAAAATAGGCGCAAGATGACATAATGCACAATATAACGATTCATTCATGAGAAGCACGCAAAAGATTGTGCATAAAGACGGACTGACAGACGGACGGACGTACTTACTGTACAGTATAGGGTTATCCCATTGATTTCCCATTTGATTTTTTTTCTATGTTTATAACCGTTTGATTTTTTTCGTCTATAACTTGAAGTTTTTTTGTATTAGGAAATTCCACCATTTTTTCTTGCTCATATCCGCACATATCCGCGGATATGGCCCATATCCGCTGTTTAGTCATACCGCCTGATGATATATGGTGTAACACGCTCACATCACCAGGCACATATTAACATATTTTGGATCTGGAATCAAGTATTTACTGTTTGTCATTGTTAAAGATATGTTAGTTTCACTCAATAAATTCATTTTATTTTGATATTCTTCAAAAACCTGTACGTGTGTACAGTTCAGATGATGCAATTTTGTCCCAAGATTAAACATATTTCGGATATAAAATTAATTCGGATGAATTAATGTACTATCATTTCCGTTCATTTTTAGCATATTTATTATATTTAACATCAATGTTTTGTATGTTTGTTAGTTCTTCGACATAATGTAAGCTATTTAAAGTGGAATTCTTATCTGTATTTCACCACATATCCGATTTCTGTGTCCAGTTGTCTCACTTATATCAGTCAATTTGTTTTACTATTTCAACTAAGTTACATCATTTGGACTTTCGGTGTGGTTATTTAAGTGGCTTGTTTGTCATTTTGATGTAATGTTTCTGAATTGATTGCAGACATTGCAACAATGGATTCTTCTCTGACGGGGGATCAGATCCGTGATATATTTATCAATTTCTTTAAAGAGAAAGAACACTTGTATGTTCACTCATCTTCTACCATCCCTCTGGATGATCCAACATTGTTGTTTGCTAATGCTGGAATGAACCAGGTATTTGACTTATCCAGTAACCTTAATTTCCTGAATTCTATCTCAATTGTACTGTAGTAGTTCCTGATTTTTCATCTTCCACTAATTCTGTCAATTTCTGATCATGTATGTTTAAACGTAAATTTATACGTTCAAAACCAATATCATCACTGCACAAAGTGTTGATGGAAGTTGTTGCAAAATATGAAATCATCTTGTTTGCCTGGAAAAATAGCCATGTTAGCAGTTACTTGACTGTGGCTATGTTGAAAACTTCTCAACATTTCTTTTGCATGACTGAGGCATTTACCTAGGTGAAATAAAATCTAAATGACTCTTTGTATTGAAGACATTCATTTTGTGAGTTGCCAAGTAGAATTCACCTAAAATTTCAATTCAACAAATTTTTCACGTTATGTTGATTTAATTTCAGTTTAAACCCATATTTCTTGGAACTGTCGATCCAAACAGTGATCTTGCCAAGTATGTCCGGGTTGCAAACTCACAGAAATGTATTCGTGCAGGTGGCAAACACAATGATTTGGATGATGTAGGAAAGGATGTTTATCATCATACATTCTTTGAAATGTTGGGAAACTGGTCATTTGGTGATTATTACAAGGTAAGAGAACTTAAGAGCTATGTACTAGTCTTAAATAACTTCAATTATTGGACAGGTAATAGTTAATATTCATTCAGATATTGGTTTGATTTCTAACCCCAAATTTTATCATTCAGCTTTTATTACATGATAATGATTTTGTTTTTTTTCTAATCCCAAAGTCTTATCAGGTCATTAATCAACTAGAAGTTACATACATTTATTTGTAAGACCTTGTTTTCAGAAAGAAGCATGCACATGGGCCTGGGAGTTATTGACAAAAAGAATCGGAATGGAGAAAGATCGACTGTATGTGACCTACTTTGGTGGCAACAAAGAGGCCGGGCTTGAACCTGATGATGATACTAGGCAGATCTGGCTTGATCTGGGGTAAATACTGCAGTATTTAACCTTGTTTTAACATGGCATGTCCATTTATTACTGATGATAAGTGTTATTTTTCTACATTGCTTCTGGCTTGTCTGTTTTTGCATTTCATTCAAAATAACAATATCAATAATTTTAGTATGGGAAAAGAAAAATTCTCTTAACATGTTTGTACAATTTGGGTGCTTCAGAAAATATCTGTTCTTATTACTGACTTTATAACCAGGACATGTCTTTGTGTCTTTGTTGTCTGCATATGGTTTAGATTGAATACTGGTATTTATCATCGATCAATACCTTGAACTGAATGGTTCTGTATTAAGAAAAAATTTGAACCTTAAGTTTCATTTCATGCCATATCTCATTGATGGTGTTTTTTTGCTGGCAGCTTATGTTGTATAAAAATGACAATCATATTACAGGGTCCCCGAAAGTCGTGTTATGCCATTTGGTATGAAGGACAATTTTTGGGAGATGGGTGAAGTTGGTCCTTGTGGACCATGTACAGAAATTCATTATGACAGAATTGGTGGTCGTGATGCTTCAGAGTTTGTGAACATGGATGTACCAGATGTGTTAGAAATCTGGAATCTTGTGTTTATGCAATTTAATAGGTATGTTGATTGCTTGATACAGGGATGGTTATGTAAAAAATAATCAGGATTTTTTTTTTTTTGGAAAGTTGTGAAATCGAGCAAAGTTCTTTGATTGGGTCAGTTCGGACATTTTCAGAAGAACATGGAAGTCTTGTAAAATTGTCAGTGATCACTTGGTACTATGAATTACTATAAGACATTATTATTAAATATGTATGTTTCTCATGGAACTTTGATTAGAAACGAGAAAAAATATAAAATCCTTGTTAATCAAAGTGTATTTCTTACTTAAGAGTTGAATTGCAAAAGTTCGAAATACCATGGGAATTTCCAGAAATTTCAGACTTTTACAACTTTTGTTTATATGAACAAGTTACAAGAAATAACAAGACTGTACCCAGTGCAGTGTGACTTCTACATTTTTGGGATGTTTATGAAATGATGCATAATTTTTATACAAGTTCAAATAACTGCTTGTGTTGCTTTAAAAAATACTGAATAACTATATCAACAAACAGCAATAATGCAAATACATATATGATATACATAACAATTTTACCCTGGCACTTCATTTGCTATAATGTAAAAAATAATGACGTCATTCATGCTACTTTGTTCTAATCATGGCAAGTTTGCAATGTTTTGACTTTTTAGCTCACCTGAGCTCGGTGAGCTATAGTCATCAGTCAGTCTACTCCGGCGTCCAGCGTCCACTCCTGGGGGTTGTAATTGCTCTAGTGGTCACACTTTTGAGCAAATCTTCATCAGACCTGGTCAGAATGTTTGTCTCAATGATATCATGAACAGCTTTGAACATGGGTCAACTCAGGTTAAAAACTAGGTCACTTGGTCAAATCACAGGAAAACCTTAGAAGTTGTAATCTTTAGTCAGGTGAGAGAAATGGGCTATCTTGGCCCTCTTGTTTAAAACATATTTTAATGCTTGTCCCATTACCTGTAATTTACTTATCCATTACTGTATGCACAAACAATTTTTTTACACTTTTGTATATTATGAATGAATGATTTCTTGTTTATAACAGCATGTGTTAAAGTACAGGTAAGTAAAATCAATTAATTCTAAATATAGATTAGTAGGTGTGAAAAACAGTGTATTGTCATTTTGAACTTAGGCATCTTATTATAGAGTAATAACAAATCTAGGGACTTAAATTTCATTATGAATTTTTGCATAGAAGGAAATTAGTCTGAACTGACCAATAATTTCGAATTTTCACTGTCAAAAAATGTACTGATCAAAATTTCTTGAAGTTCATTGAAGTTCAAACAGAAATTGGGTATCCTGGGTAAAGGCGTAAAGTCGGGTATTTCACTGCACATATGTTTCATATCTGTATAATCATGTTTCAGGGAGTCAGCAACTGAGTTGAAACTGTTGCCTAAAGGACATGTAGATTGTGGTATGGGATTGGAACGATTAGTGTCTGTGATGCAGGGGAAGAGTTCAAACTATGATACTGATTTGTTCGTGCCTCTGTTTGACTTCATTCAGAAGGTTGGTTGTGTGTGTTTTTTTTTTTTTTTACTATTATAGGAAAGGGTCGGTGCCTTTTTATGGAGGAGCATAACTTGATGAAGGGGAAATTTTTGTAAGGTTAAGATTGTTTCTTCTTTTAGTTTTTTCTTCATGTAACAATGAGAGGGTTTAAACCAATCTGTGACAATGTCCCTGTTTAATCACAAACTCAGGGGGTTAATCTGGATTTTGTTTGAAGGTTATTGTTATTGTTACAGAATACTGGATGTAGGAAATATGAAGGACACGTAGGATCTGATGACACAGATGGTATAGATATGGCATACAGGGTGCTGGCTGATCATGCTAGAACTCTCACTATAGCTCTATCTGATGGTGGCCGTCCTGACAATTCTGGAAGAGGGTAAAATGACAATATGTTTGAATACCATATCCCTTAGTTATAAAACTTAGAATCTCTCTTGTCTTAAGTCTCAGTTTTATTCTCTGAGTTTACTTTAACTTTGTTTATCAGAATTGACGTGGACCTAAAGTTGACTTATAATACTTTTGGATCTCATTCTCAACTAGTTCTAAGTCATCTGGTTGACGTGTTGTCAGTATTAATGATTTTTTCTTTATCTTGCTTCAGTTTGAAAATTTTGGGACCTGTCTCAAATCTCATTTTTATTCTGGGTGTAATTTGGTTTTAAAGATATTACAGTTCAATGTTCAGACACACATTCAGATCAGTTATGCTTACAAAATATTGTATGGTCATCATTGTTGTATCTGAATGAATTTAGAAGCATTTAAAATGATTTTTGAGCTTAGGGATTGATCTCAAATGTATAATAGGCTTCTCAAAACTGCTGGAATACTTGCCTAACATTTGGTCAGGCAAAGTTAGAATTTCTGTCTGATCAAATGAAAATTTGTCTGACCAAATATATTATAAATCAGTGATAAATGCTGTAGATCATGCTTTATTGCCAACATTTTGTCTGGTACTTGCCGAAAAGTTATTGGACCTGCTCAAAATTTGCCTGATATATCTGATGGTTCGGCAATTTTCGGGATGTCTGGTGTAACATCAGACCCAGACTTATCTTTCTCCACTTTAGGGTAATTAGAGCTTTGAACCATTTTTCGCATTATTTAAATAGATGCGTGAAGGTTTTTATTGATTTTTTATTGTAACAAGACATCAGAGTATCAGTTGGGTAAATGTTTATCGCTTGCATTCTTTGTGAAATAAATGTGAAGTTATCTGCTGATGTCAGCTGTTCTCGTTTTGAGATGGTCTTTCTTCAATATTTCAGGAATCTCTAGGATATGATAAAAAATGAACAAATTACGGTTTTGTGCGTTTAGTTGACTTGTGTGTTTAACATGACTGCTAAAATGTCTTAGTAAGAATTGTGTTAAATTAGTTCATTTTGAATTTTATTTGATTGATGATAACATTACAAACTATTTATTGATAAGATATTGCAATTGTTAACACATACAAGCATGAAAGAAATATACACGAGTAATTGTTCTGTTGCAGTTATGTATTGAGAAGAATTTTACGAAGGGCAGTGAGATATGCTACAGAAAAGATTGGAGCTAAACCAGGCTTCTTTGCTTCTATGGTTGATCCAGTTGTGGAATTGTTGGGTGGGGCATTTCCTGAAGTTACCAAAGACCCTGAAGAGGTAAGTGTAAACAAATCTATAATCAAACTAGTCTGAAATGTTGGAACTTTGCCCGACCAGTCTAGAAAAAAATATTGAAAATTGCCATTGATATAAGTTGGGTATTGTTGCTTGTGAAATATCAGAGATTTTGCTGCAATGATTACTTTTGTCCATTATGTGATACAAAATCGTGACACTTCATATTGGTGGTGCTAAATGACTTTCAGACTCTCCAATGTGGAGTCTCCTAAATGTGTGCAGTAAAAAGTCATATAGACTTCTATATGAATAATACTTTGAACAAAGACATAAAAAAGTTTTTTGTCTGTTTAAAGCTTATTCTGATTTTCCTTATCTGCTTGTTTGACAAAATTTTCATCTTTGTCTGTTTATTTTTTCTGCGTGATTATCATTTTACTTCTATCATTTATGTGATGTTTCTCTATGTTAAGGTAAAGTCAATCATCAATGAAGAAGAACAACAGTTTTTGAAGACATTATCGAGAGGTAAACGACTTATGGAACGTACCATTAACAAGTTGGGTGATACCAATGTTTTACCAGGTGATGTAGCGTGGAGATTGTATGACACTTATGGTTTCCCAGTGGACTTGACCTCCCTTATGGCAGAGGAGAAGGGTCTTTCTATTGATACAGCGGCCTATGAGGATGCAAAGAAAAAAGCACAGGTGGGTGGGGTGATAAAATAATGGCATTTGTTTCTGTATTTTCAATATGATGAAGTTTATTATTCTTATTTCTTACTTAACTGCAAATGTAATAAAAAATAAAACATCACACAATTTTGTTAATCTTTTGATCTGATGCATTTAAATTAATGAAATGTCAGTTTCCTGTATTTATATTTTTCAAATTTAACGATCGCATTTCAATTAAGTTTAAATTGCTGATGTAGCCCATTTTATTAAATTATTATTGAAAGTGTTGCTTACACTGTATAACATCAATATAAAGACTGCTGTAGGCAACCCCTACAAATTTTGTGATGTTGTCATTATTAGGTTGAAATATTTTGGAGATTTTGAAAACCAGTTTGAAATTAAATGGTCATTATAATGAGATGGTCTAAAGTGGTTGCTGAGTGAATTTCATTTTACCTGTGTAGTTAATTTCAAAGTTTAAGTTACCTCCCTTGTCTGATGTATTGCAGGAGTTATCTCAGGGTACAGGAGGTGTTAGAAACAATGATGTTAATCTTGATGTCCATGCTATAAATGATCTACAGAATCGTGATGTCCCACCAACTAATGATCAACCAAAATATAATTACACTGCTGATGAGAATGGCAATTACAGTGAGTTAGCTAAGTAAAATGTACCCCTTTCTATTTCTGCTTTCATCGTAATCTCAAAATCTTAATTAACAATATTGTTTGTTCATGTGCATTTTTTAATGCTTCTGTTTAACTCTGCCATGTAGATCCCTGAGTTGGTTTTAGATTTTTTTTGTAAATAATCCTATGTTTCTGTTAGCCATAATCTTTGCCTTTCCAATAATGGATGTGGTACTGAATATTTTAAATGCTTTTATGTAGCATTATTATACCGATATCCTAATCAAATCATCGAAATCTGAAAGGATCATATTTAAAACCGAACCAAAAGGTACTTGTACAATAGAACCCCGCTAATAAGACAATGGTTCTTTGAAAAAGTGGTCTTAATAGTGGGGTGGTCTTAATATAGGGGAAGACTGATCAGAAATGTAGTTTGTGTTAAAGTATGTAGGGTTAGGGTTAGACCCTAACCCTATGGGATATTTGCTCTGAATGGATAAAATACATAAATGTGATATATTTTAGTTAGAGACTCTTGAATAATACACAAGACAGCATAAAACAAAAAATATCTATTCCAATGTTTTCCATGAAATACATCTTTGTACAATAATTTGATATCGGAAAGATCAGACCATACAACAGGCCTTTTTCATAATTATTATAATTAATTTATTTGGCGATGTTCTGACATTATCCTTAAACATCAATAGAAAATCTGCAAAAAATCTACAAATTTCTTAAAGTGAAAGTAGCTTTTTGGTAAACTTGTAGGTTTTCCCGGCAAATATTGCAAATAAATTAATATTTAAAGTTAAATCCGATGTATTAAAATTGTGTCCATCTGGAAATAACACATGTATGATTTATGCGCCAGTGATTTTCAAACAATTTCTATAAACTAATCAACATCTGGTAGCTTTAAAACAACAAAAAGTTTCAATTGTCCTTCATTAATATATGCTCTACTCAACAAATCAACCATAAAACGTCACTAAATGTTGTTAATACAAGGTCCAGACCAAAAGCAATTTAAGCCTTGCGGCAATCTCATTATCTGAGGTGCAAAGGCGATGCTAAGTGCGATCAAGCACAGTCTTAATATCGGGGTCAGAAAACACACAAACATACAAGTTGGTTGGAGAAAAGTGGTTGTATTATGTAATAGCGGGGTGGTCTCAATTTCTGTTGAAAAAGGGAGGAAAAAAATGCCCGTATTAGCGGAATGGTCATAATTTCAGGGTGGTCGCAAGGCAGGGTTCAGGTGTATCATTGTAACCGTAGTCGCCAATGCTATTTTATACTCATAATTATACTGCTAGACATAAGCATTGTTGTTTTGTCAATTTCTGTTTAATAAACATGTGTCTTTAGTCAAGTACAAAGGAAAATTCTAATGTTATTTCAGGCTTTGAATCATGCACTGGCAAGGTGATTGCTCTACGTTACAACAAGGAATTTGTGGATTCTGTGACAACAGGACAAGAATGCGGAGTATTGTTAGATACCACCTATTTCTATGCAGAACAAGGAGGTCAGATATTCGATGAAGGTTTCCTTGTAAAGGAAAATGAAGAGGTAAGCAAGCCTTCTCTACTTTTTGGATTTAAAAATATAGCCTCCAGAAATGCATCAAAATGTCTTTGTTGTAAAATAATCATTTGTTATCTCCCTGGGTACATATTGGACAAATGATCTCTGTTGAGAATGGGTTTGTATAAAAACTTTCATATTTTAAGTTGTAAGATTCGTAGTCAAACAAAATAAATGAGTTTTCTTGGTTCTGTAGGCTTAGACATAATAGCATTATTATCAGTGGTGATCTAATGGTTACTATCAGTAGTGATCTTATGGTTACATGCTTTCATTTTACTTATAACAAAATTTGTTAGTGTTAAGTCTTCATTTGAAGTTTTTAGCTCACCTGAGCATGTAGTGCTTGGTGAGCTATAGTCATCAGTCAGTCTACTCAAGCGTCAGGCGTCCACACCTGGGGGTTGCTCTAGTAGTCATATTTTGTGCGAATCTTCATCAGACCTGGTCAGAATGTTATTCTCAAAGATATCTTGGACAAGTTCGAACATGGGTCATCTGGGGTCAAAAACTAGGTCACCAGGTCAGGTTGACACTCCAAAAATCACAGATTTGATTGGATCTTCATGAAACGTTGTCAGAATCTTTGTATTAATGATCTTGTAAAATTGTGCGAATATGGGTTATATCCGGTCAAAAACTAGGTTACTAGGTCAATGCACCAGAAAACCTTGTTAATGCTCTAGAGGTTGCAATTTTGATTGAATCTTCATCAAACTTTGTCAGAAGGTTTGTTTTAATAATATCTTATATAAGGTAGAAGATGGGTCATCTTGGGTCAAAAACTAGGTCACCAAGTCAAATCATTTGAAAGCCTTGTTAACGCTCTAGGGGTCACGGTTTTGATTGGATATTCACCAAACCTTGCCAAAATGATTGTTTTAATGATATCTTGGTCAAGATCGAATATGTGCCATCTAGGGTGAAAAACTAGGTCACCAGGTCAAATCACTGGAAAACATTGTTAATCCTTTAGGGGTCGCAGTTTTGATTGGAGGTTCACCAAATCTGGTCAAAATGATTGTCTTAATGATATCTTGGGCAAGTTCGAACGTGGGCCATCTTGGGCCAAATAGTAGGTTTCCAGGTCAAATAATAGAAAACTCTTGTTAATACTCTAGGGGTGACGGTTTTGATTGGAGGCTCACCAAATCTGGTCAAAATGATTGTCTTAATGATATCTTGGACAAGTTTGAACATGGGTCATCTGTGGTCAAAAACTAGGTCACTAGGTCAAATCTTTTGAATACCTTGTTAACCCTCTAGTGGCAACAGTTTTGATTGGATCATCCTCAAACTTAATTTAACTCAGGTAAAAAACTAGGTCGTTAGGTCAAATCGCAGGAAAACCATAGCAATCTTTACTCAGGTGTGCAAAAAAGGGCCATCTTGGCCCTCTTGTTTTAAAACTTGGGGTCTAAGGATTGGCTAAATTAAAAGAATATATTGTACTGATCCAAGATTTATTTCCTTTAAATTTGACTGTCAGTATCATCTTAGGGTCACTTAAATCTGTACTACTTATTGAACCCTAACCCACTAAGAGCCCAAGGGGAGTCCAAAATACAATTATTTCAATCAAAATCTGGAGATATCATGTTAGAAATGTTAATCAATAGGGTCGGTTGTTTATTGGTTCTTATGCTTTTTTCATGTTTTTCCCCCAGGATGTCGAATTTCGAGTGAAGAATGTTCAAGTACGAGGTGGTTATGTTTTACATATTGGTGCTATGGAAGGTACATTGAAGGTTGGAGATACTGTGAAACAGTCTATAGATGAGGTTAGTTGGAATACTTCTTACTACAATAAATCGATGGAAACAAACTGGTTAATGTGTTACTTGTGGATGTCAAGTTGTTGAACCAGTTTTTAGCTCACCAGAACTGAAGGTTCAGGGTGAGCTATCAGGATGGGTAGGTGGATGCTTCAGCACCCAGCGTCAACAATGGTCTTCTCCCCAGAAACTACCAGTCGGATTTACTTCAAATTTGCAGTGTAAGAGCCTTTTGACATTCTAACTGCAATTTGCTCATATTGTACTGGTTGGCACCTTTTAGTGGTCACTAGGGCTAAAACTAGAAAAACCTTTAATTATCTTCTTCTCATGAACCAATGGATGGATCATCACCAAACTTGGTCTGTAGCATCCTTAGATAGACTTTTATCAGATTTGCTCAAATAAAAATGGTTGGCCCCTTTTAGGGGCCGCTAGAGCTAAAAATAGGAAAACCTTTAATCATCTTCTCATGAAACAATGGATGGATCATCACCAAACTTGGTTTGTAGCATCCTTAGATGGTCCTCTCTCAAGTGTGTTCAAATAAATGTGGTCGGCCCCTTTTGGGGGCCACTAGAACTAAAAATACAAATACCTTAATATGACTTTTTCTCATGATTCTATGGATGGATTATTACCAAACTTAGTTTTTAGCATCTTTAGATAGTGTTCTATCAGATTTGCTGAAATAAAAATGGTTGGCCCCATTTAGGGGCCACTAGAGCTACAAATAGAAATACCTTAAAATGACTTGTTTTCATGAACCAGTAGTTGGATCATCACCAAATTTGGTCTGTGGCATCCTTCAGAATATCCCTTTGTTGTGTCCTTTGATGGTCCTTTATCAAGTTTATTATTGTTCCCCATTATTTGCCCACAAGTGTACCTTTATTACCTTTTTAGTAACAAGTTAATTAACATTTATTCTGGTGAGCGATGCAGGGCCATTGTGGCCCTCTTGTTATTATTGTAATTTTGATGGGTCTAGACTGGCCCCATAGTCTGTAGACGAAAGTAATTAATTTTAAACTAAAAACAAGTTTATGAAGCAATTGGATTAAACCCCAGTAATAGGGAATATCAGTGGAAAGAATGAAGAAATTGTTGTAGTATATTGTTCAATCGAAGTTCACACACAGATGTAAGCATTTGATGGGATTGTTTCTGTCTGCTGCCATTAAATGGTCAAATGGCATTTCTGCTTTTTGAGATTTCAAAACTTTTATTATCTTCAGTTGATAATCATCAATTATCATTTAAATGATTTGAAAAATTTAGCAATTATTAGTACAGTCTAAACTCGCTATTTCAACATCGCTCATTTCGACATTCTGCTTATTTTTACAAAATTTAAAAGTCCCGATTTTTACTCTTTTATATTCAATATAAAATATAATGCGTATTTCGACATGTCTATTTCGACAAATTTATATTTCGACACAATTTTTCCGCCCCAAAGTTACTTTCACTCTATATCAACAATGTTTAATTCGACATAAATTTGTTGACCAAAGGTGTTGATTGACAATGAATGGCCCACACATCCTATTGTTATATCGACAATTATATTGACAGTTTGTTTATAATTTGATAAGTGTCAAACTGGGTCTCTTAAATGGCTTAAATCAGCGATTATAGTGATGCATAATTATAAACTTATTGTTTTGTTTGGTTAATGTTTGATCATCACTTCAACTGTATACCACAGTTTATATGACATGTTGAAAAATGAATAAAAAAAATGAAATCTAAATTGTGTTTCGTCATTTATCACTATATATGTACATGTACATGTATTAATATTTATTATCAACATGTTATAGTACTCTTATAATCATCACTTACACAACACGAAACATGTGAGATAACTAGCACACAGTACATTCGACATTTAGTTATGAACCTTCGTCGAAGTACCTATTTTGTCACTTCTCTTATTTCGACATTCGCTTATTTCAACATTTTTTTCACAGCCCAAAAATGTCGAAATAACGGGTGTGAACTGTATTTTAGGCTTCTCAAACTGCTGTAATTCTTGCCTGACATTTGGTCAGGCAAAGAATTTCTGTGTGACCAAATGAAAATTTGTTTGACCGAACATATTATATTATAAATGAGTGATAAATACAGTAAATCATGTTCAACTGCCGGACATCTGGTCCTGTACTCACCGAAAAGTTATTGGACCTGCTCGAAATTTGCCTGACATGTCCGATTGTCCAGCAACTTTCGGGAAGCCTGGTATTTTTATGGTTGTTTTACAGTCCAGGAGATGTGCAGTCATGAAGAATCATACTGGTACACATGTTCTGAACTTTGCATTACGTGCTGTATTGAAAGAAGCTGATCAACGTGGTTCTCTGGTGGCTCCTGACAGACTCAGATTTGATTTCTCTGCCAAGGTTAGACTTATTCTCTGTATTTCATTAGAAAATTTTTTTGAAATTATGTGTCCCCCTTCAAGAAACACTGACATATTGTTTTTGCCAGTATTGTTTATATATCTTCTTACTTCTGCTATCATTTATATTTCATTCAAATATTGTCTGAGATGTATCTGTAACTGTAACAATCACAGGGGGCCAGCACATTGAAGGGATGGTGTATAATGGTGTATTAGGCTTAAAATGGCCACATGAACCAAAAACACCTATATTACATGTATACATATACAAGGGTTACAACTTCCGAAATGACTGCTTCTGTATCAAGTTTGTTTAACACTATGCAACTTTTCAAGAAATCGCTCAAATTTCTAATAACTGGTGTCTACAGATAGCTAATACATTATACTACACATAACCAATAAACATTTGGTCCAATTCAAAACGATGAAGCAGGTATTTCAACTTTTTCCTTCAAAAAATCGTCAATTTTGTTTAGTGGAACGCAACCTCACAACACCAAAATGATCAGAATTACCATACTAAATACACCTTGAAACAACAGGTACAGTAATGACAATGCATGCTTACTATAAATATCACTAAAATACACTGATTCAGTGCAAAAATGTAATCCAGGAACGTTCTATTCACATTCAGTTCACAAAAATCGTCGCATGATTGAAACTTCAAGTATTACGATGCAGTGACCTTTGCCCCATAATTTGTTTGTAAGCGGACGTTTCATTGGCTGAATCATAATGGCAAAGCAAGGTTGAAATCTATGACGGTGTCGACGATTTTGTTAATTTTATCTGAGTAGAACATTCCTGGATTATTCTCTTGTGCCAGATCAGTGTATTTTAGAGATATTTATGGTTAGCACAAATTGTCATTCCTCTACCTGTTTTAATGTGTATTTAGTCTGGTAATTCAGATCAATCTGGTGTTGCGAGGTTGCATTCGACTAAACGAAATTGATGATTTTTCGGAGGAAAAAGATTAAATATCTGCTTCATTGTATTGATTTGGACAAAGTGCTCACTGGTTATATGTAGCATAATGTATTAGCTATCTGTAGACACCAGTTACTAGAAATTTGAGCGATTCCTTAAAAAGTTACATAGTTTTAAACAAACTTGGTACAGAAACTGTCATTTCGGAAGTTGTAACCCTTGTAAATGTATATATATGATATACGTGTTTTTGGTCCGTGTGGCCATTTTAGGCCTATACTCCATCCCTTCAACGTGCTGGACCCTGTTGTAACAATGTTTATGTTTGCTAAAATTACACTGGCTACAAAATGTGACTCCATCACTCTGAGTCAGTCTCTTTCAGTTATATATTTGTTGTTAATATTAGTACCCACTAGTTCTCAATACAGTCTATCCTGTGTTTATAGCCACCTCTGAATTAAGACCACCCTGTGAATAAAGGCCATTCATTGAAAAATCATGATTGATTATTTAGAACAAACTGACATCTGAATAAAGGCCACCTGTCAAAAAAGGTGGCCCTTGTTCACAGGTTTTACTGTATTGTGAACCACTCATGATATTTATCTTATAACTAGAGCAGGTATCACAGTCTTATTTGTTACAGGGTGCTATGACTGTGAAGGAAGTAAAACAAACAGAAGACATTGTGAATGAAGTTGTTGATAAAAATGAGCAGGTTTATGCTAAAGTTTCACCACTTGCAGATGCCAAAGCTATCCAGGGACTTAGGGCAATATTTGATGAGGTAAAAAGGATACATCTGAATCTATTTCTGTTACTCAATAGCTAGTGTGGGTGTTGCCAAAAAATTATATTGCAATATTTACAATGATGTTGCAATATAATGTAAACAATCATTAAATAAACATAAATCCAAAAAATTAAATTTGTTTTTCCTGTAAATGTTTTATATGTGTTTTATATCATTGTAAAAGTTAAATGATTTCATCCTAAGACTTCAGGTTCTTCTAGGTACGAGGGATGCTCAAAAAGAATTTCTTATTTCTATCTGGAGACTTCAAATGTCAAGTTAGCCCAAAAGTGCTCATTTCATGCCCTTGAAGTACTCCCCGTGGCAAGAAATGCAGAGTTTCAGCCAATGTATCCACTTCCTGAATGCATCACTGTACGCTGATTTGGGCACAGTAATAAAGTACTGATGAATGGCAGATACAAGTGCCTGTCGAGACTTGTATTTCCGCCCAGCAATAAATGATTTCAATTTCGGAAACAAAAAGAAATCACATGGGGCAAGGTCCGGGGAATACGGGGGATGAGGCAAAACAGTTACTTTTTCTTTCTTAAAAACGCCGTAACTATCGCAGAGGTATGAGCGGGGGCATTGTAATGTAGAAGACGGATATGGTTAAAACCAGTAGCAGGGTGTCATTTCTGATAATACTTTTTCAGTTTCGTCTGTACTACATCTTTGTAGTACTTTCCGGTGATGCTTTTGCCCTTTTTCACAGGCACTTTTATTGCGACTCCTACACCAGAGAAGAAAATTGCATACAAAACCTTTTTTAAACTCAAAGACCATTTGGCAATTATTTGGCGTTTGCTGTGTTTAGTGGTCCAGATATTATTGCTAACTTTTCTGATGGGCGCAAAATAATGGACTCAAGTTTCATCACCTGTTACAACATTGGCAAACTGCTTTTTGTCATATTTTGGAAATATTTGAAGCAGCTTTTTGGCCAATTTAACTTGTTTCCTCTTGCTCATCAGTCAATAAATGTGGCACCCATCTAGCAGAAATCTTTCTGACTTTCAAATGATTCTTCAAAATAAAGTGAACTGTTGATAGTGATATGCCTACCTTTCGTGCAATATCACGAACTGTAAATCTGGCATCTCCTTCAATGATTTCCTTTATTTTGGAAATGATTTCTTTACAAGATTCAGATTTTGGCCTACCTGATTTCGGCGCATTTTTTGTGGACTCTACACCTGACTTTTTTTCCACCGCTTAACTGTGTCATAAGACACACAAGAAGGTCCATAAGCAGTAGAAAGTTCAGTCATCAGCTGCTTCAAAGAACAACCAAGTTTTGATCAAGCTTTGATGTAAGCCCGTATTTTATCTTTCTTGTCTACACTTCTACCAACCATTTTAACTACAGTGGTCAATGACTGCATGTATTCAAATGGCAAATTTTATGTCTTATACTTAGTCTTACATGTACATTTTTACACTGTTGTGTAGATATTGAATAACCGTATACAGGTATGTATTGGTTTTTATTGTGCCTCACGTGGATATTGAGATAGAGGACAATAAGCAATTCATTTCGAACATCCCTCGTACAGTTGTACCAGAAGTGAATGTATCAAAAATCACCAGTATTTAAAAATAGTATCTCAATATGATATTGTCTTTTAAAGATACCTTAAAAATCAATGTTTCTGATACATTGAACATCCCTAGTTAATGGACTATTCTTCTGTAATTTTCAAATAATACACTTGTATATTTTATACACTAGACATATCCTGATCCAGTCAGAGTTGTATCAGTGGGTATACCAGTAGAAGATCTGATAGCTGACCCTATGGGACCTGGTGGTTCCATTACCTCACTGGAATTCTGTGGTGGAACGTAAGTTAGATATATATTCTTTTTGACTGTTATGATCATGAGTGACAACAATCTGAAGATACAGATGTTGTCAGAAAAATAATTTTCTTTATTGTCCAATTTTGGGGTTCATTACATTTGTAGAATGGTTCTAGTGTACTGGGTTTGTAATTATTGGAAATTAAGATGTTTAGTTTGTCTGGTCTGCAGTTTGTAATTCAGTGTCTGATCGATCGCATATGTATGAAGCACCTGTATACGTCACACTTATCACAAAAGTACATTAAAATTTAAAAATACTGGGAGGTTGAATGTAACAGAAAAACAACTAGTCATTATAGTATTTTTTATATTACAGACATCTGTTACGAGGTGGTCATATAGGCAAGATGTTGATTGTCTCTGAGGAAGCCATATCTAAAGGTGTTCGTAGAATTATTGCAGTGACTGGTTTAGAAGCAATGAAGGTTGGTTCTTTATTTATTTGACTATACAGTAATACAGCTAACTGCCACCTTGTGAATAATGGTCACTATGTGAACAAATAGTACCCTTCAGTTTATATTGGCTGATATAGTTTATAAAATCAGTCTCTAAACATTGGTGCAAATTCCATATTTTTTATCTCCCTTGGCTTACGGGGTTGATATTACAAATAATTTGACTTGGGTCATTGCCTTTTTCTTATTTTGTATGTTGTGTGTGTTGCAGGCTGTTCATCGTGTTGATGTGTTGAATAAGGAAGTTAATGATTTAAAAACAAAACTAGAAAACAACAGTAAAACTCAAGAATACTCAGAGAAACAGTTGACGAGGATGATTGTAGAAATGAATGATGTAAGCTGATTGTTTGTTAGTTATTCACTAGACCTTTTGCTTTCCACTTCTTGCAGGACAAAAACCAGAGACCTGATCTAGTTATTTAATAATGATTGTTATTATGACCATGAAATATCTTGTTTCCATGGTAAATGTTAATGAATAATATTGCTGTGTATATAGGCTGGGGACATTAAATAATGCACCAAGTTACCATATAAATTTTTATAAAGCATCCGACATTCATAGCATTTTTGTGTTATGTTTTGTTTTAGTTGTAAGATTCTTATATATTAATGTGCTTTCAAATCTACTTTTTTACTCCCCTCAGTAGTGTAAATTTGTATTAAATGTGAGGTGAAAATTTAGTTTATCGCTTAGGGAATATGTTGGCTTAATTGCATTGGTGCAGTTAATTCAATTTGTAAAAGTTTATATATTCTTACTCAATCTGTTACATTGCCAATACAAGCATCACTGTAATGAATGCCTTCATTATTCTTCAATGAAACATGGTTGACAGTTCCAATAAACTAATATATTTTTAGTCTAGCAATTGCAATGGCCATTGGCATCACATTAGACTTGTTTTTTTGTTATATATAACATTCAAGTCTGTATTTATAAGCCCTGCCTCTCACACTGGAATATATTGAATGCCCTCTGTAGATTAAGTTAGTATTAAAGTAGCCACTTTACTGAATGGTGTTCTATATTTGTTATAACCCACATACACAACATTTTTATACAGAGTTGCTAATCTATGAGCCGACTTAAAATTAATTCCTACCATTTTTTGAGGGCATAAAGGCGTTTTCATGCAAAGTATTTTTGTCATTGGAATCAAAATGATAAATGTATCCCCATATTTTGTTACTTGCTTAAATCCTTAAATTATTTGTGATACATACATGAGACTAAATTCTTATGCAGCCAAATTATTCCCCATAACTAATCAACTAATGAAATATTTGTTTATATTCTTTACTTCCAAATTTAGCCAAGAAAAATGAAAATGATCTTTTTTGTAGGAATTGTCTCAGTCTATGATATCATACTGGGAGAAAGATCGTCTTCGTACTGAACTCAAAGGATTGAAGAAGAAAATGGACGATTTAGATAAAGCAAGGAAAGCTGCTATAGTTTCAGATGTGACTGAGAAAGCTAAGCAGATGATTACTGAGAAACCCAATGAGAAATTTGTTGTCCATGAATTCAAAGCTGGATCTAATGCTAAGGTATGTCAACAGCTGTAAAACATGAATTGTTTTTATACCCCAATCTTGAGTGATTCAGCAAAATAATGAAATACTAGTAGACCTTGTCTGTTCTCTAGAAGGAACAGTTTTGATCCAGTCTACACCAGGTAATTTCCACGATCATATATACATTTTGGCATTAAAACTATAGCATTTATTTATACTTTTCTCTGATGGCTTTAGTATTATTTCATACTTTCCCTGATAAATTCCATTTCTCAAAATGATATCACATCTGTATGAACAGTTTTCAAGTAATTTGAATAATATGTATTTGAGATATCAGTTTGAATATCTGAATTTTCTGAGAACCAACAACTATAGATCTGTACTTGTATTTGACTATATACATGTATTATTGCAGGCTTTGGATGCTGCTATGAAGCAATACAAAGCTTCAAGTCCAGATACAGCGGCCATGTTCTTCACTGTAGATTGTGACATCAGCAAGATTATATGCATGAGTTGTGTTCCTAAGGTAGGAATTTCTTGTCTGTTTGTAGATTGTCAAGTGTTTTTGCTCCTTGAGCATGTTTCATAGACATATAACCAAAACAACAATATATAATTTAAAGTATATGTATATGTTACCAATAACAGTGGACAATAGATCCCCAAAGTAATCACTAGGATAAAGCATTTGTTATTTAATAACATGGGGTACCCAAATTGTTAAGTTTAAAATCTGCTATCTTAAATATGATGTGTCTGTGAAATGATACCCCAGCCCATATTCTCCAAAAAAAAACTTATCTTTGTATGCTTAATGTAGTGTTGTATATTGGCTATAAGCATTCATCTCTATTTTGATTGGTTTATTTTATCTAGATTTTTTTGGTATAATAGATGCAATGAAGTTTATGTACATTTTAATGATTTCCTTATGATGTTGTCTAAGATTTTTCTCTGCATTTAACCACTGTATATTTAGAGGTAAACTGAATGTATAGATTATTCATGCTATATCTTCTAAGAGATGGGTCAATCACTGGTCACAGATATCCTTTGGCACATGTTCGACTATACTGACAATAGAGGTGTGTAATATAGATTGATTAAATACTATTTTACCTTAATTTTCTTGTAGTCTGTGGCATCACAAGGATTCGGGGCCGACAAATGGGTCCAGCAGGTGTCACCACTCATCAATGGCAAGGGAGGTGGCAAGGATCTATCTGCGCAAGCCACTGGCACTAACACGCAAGCTATCACAAAGGCATTGGAAGTAGCGACAGAGTTTGCTCAGTTGAAACTTTCATGAAATTCTAATTGTGATTTAGAATTTTCTGATTATTTATAAAAACGTGTTTGTCTGAAGAATTTACATGTATTAGAAGTCCCTCACTCTGTTTTGGCAATTTTAACTTAATGGTAATAAGTTTACATTCTGAAAGAAACAAATATGTAAATTTTATGCTTGAAAATGTTGATGAAATCAGGTTCCATTTATGATGAAGTAAATTATACTATCAGAATTACTTATGTGTTTACAGATATAAAGCAATCACCGTTAATGCTTATGTAACTTATTTTCTTTTCAATGCACCAATATAATTATTATACATCAGATATAATGTACACTGTTAAATTATTTGGTTTAAGTGCTTGTACAAATATTGGAGTGTCCAAAAATACCAATGATATTGTTTAAATTTTCTTTCATTTTGAGTTACAGTATGTTATGTTATTGAGTTGAGTTAAATTATGACAGACATTAATTACTCCAAAGACATGAAATTACGCTAAAGAACTGAGTTTCTGTCATAAAATGTTTGCTTTATTTGATAATGCAGAAAATTGAATTAGTTTTGACCTATGATGAAGTTATAAAATATATTTTCGCAAAAATAATATTGCTTTTTCACAAAATTACCAAGAACATAACTTTTCATGCCTTATAGTATCATGTATTCTATACACTGTATTTATAATCATTCTTTCAGTTTTCTAATTATAAAAAATATTTTAGAACTGTTGAACATTTAAGTTTTTATGAATAAGAAACATGTGAACTCATTTTATCTCGTGATTCAATGTGAAAGAAGTTTTTATAAGCTCACCTCTGTTAAACAAAGGAGAAATTTCACTGTGTGTGATGCGAGAAATACCTTACATGGTTAAAAAATGAAAATTTTCACAAAAAAACTAACAGAAATCTTCACCTCGGTGCTGCAGACACAATAAAAATCAGTACAATCTGGACATGAGAAAAAAACAGAAGTTCCGGAAAATTCTGGAAAACTTTTTAACATGTCTTTATGGTTTTTGGTGCTTTTTAGTTGTAGTTTTTTGTTTGTGGTTGTATTCAAGTTAAAATGTATAAGTTAATTTAATTGCTGAACTGATAAGGAGGAGTGACCCCTACAACACGATCCACTTGGTCATAACATTTTTGGTCATATTTAGCCTACAGTGAAGAAATATCAATGACTCAATGGGAATTACAACATCTGTTCAGGAAGTGGATTATTTCTTGTATTTTGCACAGTATGTTAACATTTCATTTGAATAAATTAAACAAAAAAGCACAGATTTCTTCATTATTTTTTTATTGATCTTATTTTGAATAATTATTTGTTCATTATTCATTCAAGAACAGGATGATAACAAGAAATAATTATATCAGACTCAACATATAAAATCTACAACGTAACAAAAATATAGAGAATAGAATCTTTTCAAGTATACATATATATGTTTGTAAAAAATAGTGTCTTTATAAAAAATTGAAAATGTTTGCTTTGGACCTGCAACCCCCATCTAATAAAATTTAAGCAACAGAACTTATTCATGGAAACTCTGACATATTTTTAGAGAAATAGATGGAAAATTTCTTCATGCCTGTACACCATTTTTGGTTGGAAACTTATTTAAGACTTATTTTAAAATCAAGCTCTGTGTGATTTAAATTTGAAAAAATTGGACCATTATTAAACCAATGACAAAAAAATATGTTCAACTTGTTGAAAAAAATATAGATATTTTACCAATTCAGTCGATACAGTGAAATGAGTGATGGGCAAAACAAATTCATTTTAACTAAGACTTGAAACATATAAAATTATAAAATATAATAAAATTCATAAAAGTAAACATTGCATGGTAGAAATATTTGCATTAATTCATTGGTATAGTGTTGTTAAATTTCCATGTATGAATGAATGAATTTTTCCTGCTTCTGAATTTAGAGATTTCAGAATTTTCTTCGATGACATTAATGCTTCGAACTAAAATAATTTCTTGCTTTAATTTGATTGTATACATCCAGAAAATCCATGCACCCATATATGACCAATTTATCAACACATTTATTATATATACAATATATAAAATAAAACAAAATATATTTTGTTTAAATGAGGAATTACTACAATATGTTTGAAAAATGGATCAATACGTTTTATAAAATTCAATTATGATTGTCAATTATAATGTATTTTTGAGAATATTAGTATAGAAGGTTTTATTTTTAGTTACAATATGAGCAAGAAAATAATTAGATTTAGATGTACAGTCGACTCTCGTTAAATTTTCCAGTCCCAATTTTTTCCTTCTAAAAGTATATAAAATTCTGTCAGTTAAGACGAATATTGCTCTCGAAATTTTTTGTTAAGTTGAACTAATTTTACAGTCTGAATGAACAATTTCGCACCTAATTTGCGTTGTTTATTACGAAGTCGGACAATATTATGCACGTGCCTCCAATGTTTTTCACACCTTGCTTAGCATGCAATGAGTTTGATTTTAATTTTTATCCAATATATATATTAATTGTGTGATTATTATTGTTTACTCTTAAATGCAAACACATCATCATATGTAACTTAATAGCAGACAAAACACTTGGATTTATAAAACATGTCATAATGAAAGATATTTTCAATTTAGTATATTATTATATAAATTATCATGCATGAAGTAAATATCATTTATTTATTTATTTACTTTTAAATAAAAAATAAAATATCACAAATAAGTAATTCTTAAAATACACACCAATCATCATGAACTAGTGATTTTAACGATGGCCGAAATGTCTAATATTCTTTCCGTATTAACCGGTATTTGTCCGACTTTTATGTAAAATTTTCGTTAAGACCGGAAAAAATCAACATAACGAGAGTTGATTGTATTTAAAATTCAGAAGTTTGATCAGTGAATGAAAAATAAGGACCTGTATGTACAGTAGCCTGTACATTTTTGGGACTTGGCTATTACATTCATCAAAATTTCTAGCCGGCCACCTGATTGTGATTTTAACAATATCATTTTTATAGTTTATATTAAATGGTTTTTAGGGTGACAATTGGTCAATTGTTACTGTTAAAGTACTCAGTCAATGAAATTCAAGGAAAACATTGCAAGTAGAATATATTAAAATTTAAATAAATTTTGATAAAATATGTTTGTTGGTTGTCTTCCAATTTACCAAAACCCGAGTGGCCGGTTAGAAATTTTATTTGGTATAATTTTGACTGAGACATACATGTGGTCCATTCAATAATGAACATGGGTATTGATCAAATTTTGTAATTATATATAAAGAAATTCCTGGCAGTTAATGTTACTTATTTCATTTACATATTTTCTCAAACTAGTCAAAAATTTTCAGGAAGAAATCATTTCTGTTTGAGCTTTTTTTCAATAAAATGTTATGTTTAATGCATTTGGGATTTTTTCAGTGTAAATAAAATTGAAAATTTCTGGAATGAAATATTTGCATAATAATATGAATGTATAAAAATGGACATAAATGAAAAGTAATCTTAAATTCCAAAGTTATCAATAAAATGGTAAATACTGATTTTTTATATGAATACTAAAATGATAGAATTATATGTATTTTATGTATAATCTTCATACAATGCATTGATTCATTAGATGGCAATCAGAATCCCTCGTACAAAGGGTTCCTCAAACATACAGGTAGATTCAACGAACACAATAAGAAAATACCATGTCTTTCCTATTGCAATATTCCAGAACTTTAAAAATTCACAGACTAATTATCAGTGTACAGGTATAAAAAAATGTACAAAAATATATTCATGTAATAGAATACAAAGATTATAAACATATTAGTTGGCAAGTTAGTAGGGAAGTCAGACTTACGTTTATTCATGAATTCCTGATAGACTAGATGTGTTAACGGTCATTAGGGTTACATGGAAAGAATGCTTACAACTAGTATTGTACAGTATACCCTGAGTTAAAGGCCACCTTGTGAACAAGGCCATAATTAAGCAAACATTTGTTGATATATCATATAAACTAGTGAATAAAGTTTTAAAACATCAAGGCCATTAATTCTCTCAATTTCAAGGACTTCATTCACACGTTAGACTAATTTCCTGGTTAAAAAATAGAAAAGCATTTTATTCACTCAACCCAAAAATAGAAATATGACATTGGACAGACAGTTACAGACACTTGCAATTGGCAAGCTGAGCTATTAATAGAATTATTGAGACTAGGTACCAGTAAAATTATCATAGGTTTGACGGTACATGTGTTTTACTAAGATTAATGATTATAATACTACAACACTCTGAGGTTATCTAAAATATGATAGAAGATAGGAAACTTTACTACAATATAACTGTAACTGAATGTTTTATTTAGTTTTATCTGTATAAAAAATATTGATAATCTTATTGCCCAGGGCCTGAGCCTGGGACACACAGGGCATGGGCTGTGGCCACCACTCCCAGAGCACAAAGTTAATTAAAAATCAATAAATGGTATATTTTATCAGTATAATCAATACTAATGTACTTGGATGACGTGTCAAGTATTTAATTGAATGTCAATGCCATAAAAAAACATGACTGCAGATTTTTCCACTCTGAAAACTTCAATATTGAATCCAAGGTGACTAATTGCCTTTAGATAAATATGTTTCAGTTACACTCATATTGATTGGTTAATGAAATTTGAATGGGTTATTGGATTATACGCAGATACAGAGTCATTGTCAACATATGAAATTAAGGATATAATCAATGCTGCTTTCAGTGAATCAGGATTTGAAGCAAAACTAGTGGAACTAAGTCTTTTTCTGTTCTGAGTTACAAGATTTGAGCACAAAGTCTTTTATATTGATCATTATTATCATGGCAAATAAATTACAATTCTCAACTTATTATAATGTTAGCTGTATGGTTATTTGGTTGATTGAAAGAAAAAATATGACAAGATTTCTTGCAAGAAATATTGATGACATGTCTTTAGAAGAAAATATTATTATTGGTGCTCATGATTAGCTTCGGAAAAATGATTTGAAATTTCCCAGCTTAGAAGAAGAAATACTTAGCTTGTTGTATTTTTTTCTTTGGGGTTTAATATTACACCACCTGCCAGGGTCATTTGGCAACTTTCCAGCTTTAATATTGGAGGAAGATCCCAGGCGTGTACCTGGGTAGAACGACCGACCTTCCATAAGCTGGCTTGACGGCATCCTCACAAGTGAAATTTGTTCAGCCCAGTCCTGGGATTCAAACTAAAAGTGGCTAGGGCTAGAGATTACTAGTCTGAGACCATAACCACTCGACTACAGATATAATTTCCACGTTTTCCAAACCAGTAAAGACGGGGTTGTGTCAAGTGAAATTTCAAGCATATTTACATAAGTATACAGAGGGTTTTTATAGAATTCATGGATTCGGTCTTAATTTTATAATGAAAAAGTTTTAGCAAATTCCAGCCTTGTTCAGAATTAAGCAATTTATTGATTGCTTAGGTTTCGTTTAGCGTACTCTCAAGTTTGTGCGGTTTGTTAAGCGTACACTCAAAATTTTTATGTTCAAATTATTGATAAATAGACTTGAGTGTGAAGCATACAATATGTATGCATTCGGAAGTAAAACTTATCATGAAGTAATGAGTTGAAATTTACCATATACAGTAAATGTCAGAAAAACAGACCCTCTCCGGACATTTCAGTTTTCTGAGAACTTGAGTACATTAAAACATCGATATGGAGATCCCCTTTTGAACTATAAGATATTGTCTTTGATATTTAGATGGAAACATTGGCAGTTAGTTAGAATAATAAAGATATTCTGAAAACAGGTTAAAATGTTTGAAGTGATCACCAAGTGAGATATACTGTAAAAATGATTGTAATAACATATGGCAGGCTTTAAGTAACATAACGCCACAATTTTATACAGATCCAAACCTTATAAAACTGATGTTTGCGGTAAATTGTTAAAAGAAATATATACACTGTAAAACACGGTTATGATGAACTCAGATACGGTGAAAAATCGTACAGTATACCATGAAGTTTTTATCACATCCCATGCTAGGGTCACTGGGAATTCATCACAACCATATTCCTCTGTATTATCAGAAAATAATATGTGCTATATATGCTGTATAATTGATAGTGCAATCAAATGTGTAAACATAATTTACTGTTAACAAAAGAAAATTCTATTCTAACAATAATTTATAACAATCACAATTTGTTCCAGTTTGGCCTTTAAAGCGAAAAATTTCTCTCATATTTAACACAAACATGCCTCAACACCATCCTGTCATTGATGTCAATAGCAGACGAAATAAATTGGTGTTACAGTTATCAGAAGAAAATATTCGGCTCACATAAGAGCATTTTTCTTAAAACACTGAGCTGTTATTGAGTTTGTTTACACTCGCCAGCAGGTAGTTCCCATATGGGCGAGCATTCACCATCTTTAACAATGCTTAGCTGTATAGTTTGCTTTAACCTATATATAAGCCACGCCCACAACCGATTAGAATGTTTCCTTAGTCACCGAAATGGATTAAGAAGTTTGTGTTTTTCGATAAGCCTGATTAATATTTTCCATTGATATCATTTGTAATAAAATACTATACTTATCTTTAACTTTGTCTGACATACAACGGTTGGATTAATAAAGCGCTATTTCGAGAGCAATGAAATAGATGTACATGCAATAAGACAAAAAATTAAAGTTTCAAATAAGATTTGAAAATGTAAATTTGACTTTGTTAAAGTGACCTATTGGGCAAAGAAAGCATTGCACGTATCACAACTTTAGAACAGAAACTATTTACCCAAAAACTTGACACAATTTCCCTAGAGAACATCATATCTCTCCCCATCATTGTCTTTTATGCTTTTATAGTTGGGATTGTCCCCATTTTCGTACGGCGGGGGAGCACCTTCCGCAGAAGTGACATCACTTACATGTTTTTGCACTAAAAATAACTTCCTTTGCTCTTCAAACAACCTTTCTTGTTGCATTTGAATTTTCTCCTGTTTTAAAAGAAGTTTTTGTTGTCTATAAGCCCCTTCGTCCATGCCAGATGACTTAACAAGTAAGATGTCTTCGTCTCGATGAAAATGGTCGTCATTTTTAGACGATGACGAAGCGATACTCCCACGATTGCTAGCAAATGATTGGGAGAAAGAATCTTTCCCGACGAAACTATCATCATCAGACGGAAGATTGTCGACATTATTTTCGGACTTTGATCGTACCCTGGGACTTAATGTAGGTTTGACAAGACGATGAGAATGTTTAGATGGACGCTTTTTCTTCTTTCGTTCGTCACTCTCATCCACTTCTGTGTCGGAATAAATTGAGAAAACTTGACCTTTGACATCGCCCGGTTTTTGCAATCCAAGTTGTTTTACCATGTTTGGTTGCGACTTTGATCGTCTATGTGTTTTTCTATGAGCCATTGCAGAAATTTCAATAGTAGTTAAAACGTGACCACCTTTGTTCTGAACTTCTGAGAGTCCCACTTCTGTACGATCGCTATCTTGAGATGGCGAAGTCCGCTTACTGTCGGATATCTCCGACTGTGGAATGGATGCCACAGAACGTTGTCGGCGCAGGAAATTTATCACATGATTCAATTTAATTCCAATATCCGTGTTCAGTTCTGAATCTATCAAATGAGCGCGTTTAGCAAGGAAGACACTGAGTAGTATTGAAACACAATGAAGAATAATGAGACATATTGCCATCAGCCGGTTGGCCGTTTTATTTTGATCATAGTAACACATCTGATCTTCAACACACATTCCATTCACGATAGTGAATACCACACCCATGACATTGAACAAAACGAATACGGACAATGATACTGAGTACACACGAATCTGAAAACAAAACAAGAAAGCTAGAACAAACAACAAAAATACACGATTCATTGCTTTCCAATTACGTCATTCAAAATATAATCAACATGGGTACAATCATGTGGCGGACCTTAAAGTTCATTCCTCCGGTTGATTATGCGTGAAGAGTGTTGCTAAAACAAACTTTTTAATGTCTTTAGATTATTTGCAGTTCATCTGCTGTTTGGAATATAATGAATCTCTCGAAAGGTTTGTAAAGCACCATTAACAAAACTACTGAATTTTATAAAAAGTGAATTACATGTAACGATTACACGTTACAAAAACATTGTCCGGCTTATTACTGTTTATGACAAATGTGAACTCAGTCGTTAGCGAGGCAGGTAAATTATTGAGAATTCCTATTTCAGAGGTTAACATTGCATATGGTCATTAGTAACAGATTTAGACTAGAACATTGAGATGATAAAATATCACTGTCTCATCAAATAATTATTCTTTTTATGTTGGCCTTTACAATGTTTTTGATTTCATGCAATTACGCACTACTTAAACACTAATTGCATTTTCGTTTGTTTTATGTACTGGGTTGTTTTGTGAAAGTGTTCGAAATTGATTCTTCAATGCCTGATTTATACGCGTCTGTTATGTCTTGTAACCATGGTGACAAACAGTCATACAGAACAGGGTACATGTATATAAGAGCGTATATTCAGGGATGCTATTTGACAAAGAAAGGCAAAATGATAACAAATAAACGGTAAATCGATATCGCTGCTTAAGATCAAACGATAAAAATAAAAGACTCGCGGAAATAAACTAATGATTCAAATTACACATCATATGTCCATTCATGTGTATCAGTCATCACAATAAAACCTCGATATCAAGACCACCCTAGGTACCAACAAATGTTTTAGTGATGAGATATAGTCACGTTATCAGGATTTAATAAAATGAAAATACCGAAAACATGTCCAAATCTGAGGGGTTTTGCTATAGGGATGTCTTGATACTAAAAAGGGGATAGGAGAAGTGTTACTTCACATGAATGTACAAGACTGGTTATTTAATAATATAAATGATGTACACATGACACAACATGGTCGGAAAGTAGATTTGCACAGGGATTATTTGGAACAATTTTCTGTCCATGACATTGTCGTCTAATCAATAACCAAATTTCAAGCATGTTTGCAATAATAAATTCTATTACAAAATAAAATTCAATAAAAGTAAAATCTTGGGGTGTAGACAATAAATAGTGGATTTAATCTCACTGGTTTATGCTCTCTTACCGAGGCCAAAATGTACAATTTAGTTTGTTGTACATGTAGTGACATTCGTTTGATAACATGACAACTGCCTAAGTCTTTGTATAAGTAAAGATTTCACTTATGGTCCAGTTTAAAAAATAGCACTGTGATACCAATATCATCGTAATCACAACATCATTGACAGCATCATCGTCGCATTCAGATTTTTTAAATATCATTCAGAACATTTTGATATATCTTTCATGTCAATATAGTATTTTTTTGTAAATTGAAACTATATATGAGAAATTAAATTCCTGAAACACCGTCCAATCCTGCGGAATCACGTCAAAGCGTTACTTACCCAAGTTGGTGCTTCTCTACTGCGGTCTGCATCCTCGGACAGAAAGTACATGCACACTTGGCAATTTACGATGAGAACGATGTGCTGTAAGAATAGAGTTTGAATATATGTGATTAAACATATTCTGACTATATCAGTGCCTAACTACAGTATAAGCCCTAAAACCGGACTCCCTGAAAACCGGAATTTTCTCAAAATCGGACAATTTTTCAAGTCCCATTTTTTTCTTTTCTATTATTCATAGTTCCATGAAAACCGGCACTTTTTGCTGTGTTCGGAAGGGGTCCGGTTGTTATGTGTTACACTGCTATTTCATTTACCTAACGTAAAACTAACTAGCACTTTAATGCAGCACATTTATTTAACTGTGTATGTGTGTGTTGCTTTTTGTTCTTTTTGGGGGGAGGGGGGAATAGCAATTTAATACAAACAACAAAGATTTAGCACTAATGGGCGTTCAAACATGTTCATTGAAAACGTATCAATTTGTACTGAAATAACTGATGATGTGACTTTTTCAATGAATAAATGAATTTACTAAAACTGTGTAACCAGTACATAAGAAATATTACGCATTTAAATGGTTTTAGTATTCAGTATTCATAATAATATAAATTGTATTTTCTGGGATCAACTATTGAAAACTGACTGACTTAATTTACCTCATATAATATTTAATTGTTCAAAATAAACTTCAAAATGTACCAAAATTAGGTAAAGCGCTGAGACTGGTAACAAAAGATCTCTCATCACGAAAAATATTTTATTTATGTAAATACGTAATAATTTCTAAATTGTCTACATGCATTTATATAAATATTTAAACATGTTTACATCACAACCATGAAACATGCCCAGTGTGCATATTTTGCGCATGAAATGGTGTCAAAGAGGAAAAGCTACGTGTTTTCTTACCCAAGCGGCTGCGATGAAAGCGCTAAAAAAGTACGGTACTTGCGCCGTTCCGTCCGATCCGTCAGAAAGTATAATGGAAGCTATTCCAACCCCAAACATCAACACAGTCAACACAATGTGTACGATTCTTGTATTTCGAAAGAATCTTTGAGAATCGTATATAATACGCTGTATCATCCCTGAAAAAATTAATGACTTGTTAATTACATATTCCCTTAACCAAAGTGGGTCCGAATATTCTGACGGTACCTTTTCGGGAGTAGAAACCCTATATGAATTGCCTCGGGCGAAATTATTTATGACAATTTATTACAGGTTGTATTATAAAAAACGAAAATATATTTAATTAAATCGTCTACGGGGACCAATATACACATGTATACTGGTGTCAGTAAAAACTGAGAAGAATATGTCAACGAGAAATAATACTGAAATACTTGACTGTGATAATTGCGCTCTCCGAGTTGACGTGAAAAATAGAACAAATTCGAACGTTCCTGCTTTTAACCACTATACATTTTATTACGACAAATTACCCTCTTATGTATAGATCAATACACATATTGACTAAGTCAATTCGGAAATATATCTTATCATTTTGGAGGTGTGAAAGTTATTTATCAGAGTTAGGACCGATGTTTTTGAGTGCAATTCAATTCAACAAAATTTTGTTTCCATCAGGGCCGATGAGATATTTAAAGTGGACCTCGTTATAATAACGACTGTAAACAGGATATGATTTCCATTTTACCAAGATTTATGTTATTATTACTAATGACTTAAAAGAGTGTTTAGAAAAAAGTAGAACAGTTTTTTGACTGTCACTATGTTAGGTCAAGAAATCGTTAACATGATTATTTGTTCTACACACCATCTGTGGTAAGATGCCTCGTCGTTCTAACAACCGGTAGTAAAAAATTCTTTTTATCGATTCAAACAAATATTTTAACCTGTACTTAAAAACCGACTTGAAAATATTACTTTACAATGCAATTTACTATAAAAGGTTCAGTTACAAGACAGCTTAAGTCCTTATCATGCATTGAATGAAAAATCATTGCACATTTCATATGTTTTTAAAAAAGGTTCAAAAAGGGTGCCATATGAAATTGCAAGTACATGTATGTCTACAGTTTGACGTGCCACAATTTATTATCACGCCTCAAATATTTATCCAATAACTTTGCAGCAATTTTCTTCATTACTTAATGTTCCCTTTGCCTCATAATACCGCATCTCCCGGCATCTGAAGCAGACGACTTTTGAAAACATTGTGACAAAAGAAGCTTGTAATAAGTAATACCTTCTTTTACCACAATGTTTTCCACTATGTCAGAGAGAAATATCCCAAATTTCTTAAATGAATTGATATTTGGTTATTTGTTTTGAATTTGGAAGAGTAAAAAAAATATGGTAAAGGATTAAGTGTGATCAAAAGTTTAATGTAATGGCACATTTTATCATTCAGTACGTTGATCGTTTCATTTGTATAAAATTATACCATCTGATTTGATGCAAAATTCAGATTTACACCATTCGGGATATCTAAGCGGATTCCGGACCTCCATCTAGAGATAATCGGCTGAGGTGTGCCAAATGAGACTTTCACAGCAGCTAATACATAATTAATGTTTAATTCATAGGTACATGTACGTTATAAACTGGTTGTCAGGTATTAGTTCCAGTTAAATATTCTTGACAAAGTGTTCGTGTTCTAGATTTTTTAATTATCAAATTCTCCGCGGATAAATGCCATTAACGTGTTTATCGAACGCAGAAAAAGTATCTATAAATGGTAAATATAGAACATTGTCATAACAGCGACAGACATTCGTGACTAAACATAATACATAATTAGACAGTCATGTATATTCGCAAGACTAGTTAATAATTTATTCATTATATAGCATAGTTAATTTTATTTTCCCAATAACATAGCGATCTATCGTAAAACAGTTTTCTTTTCTTTGCGTGTTTCTACTCTCCATGTATGACAATATTAGACATGTTCCATGTACAGGAAATCTCGATGCCACCTTTAGGACCAGTGAAAGTATGGAATTAATATTGATTTCATTATCAATTTGTAACGTAAAAGATAACTACAATTACCGTAGTGTTTGAAAATAAATGGTGTTTATAATGGGGTGGTATGAATATGACAGTGAATGTAATTTAAATGTATTGGATTGTTTGTATTTGCGTCCTTTATCCGTATTCCATATTTATATTCTTTGGTCAGCTGACTCCCCTTTCTTGCATATCTGTTCTTACCTGCTCCTCCGCACGCAACGGAGATTGTGGCTTGGTTCAGAGAAAGGAAACATGTTTGTGACTTTGGTTGTCTTATATTCGGCATATATTAGAAAAAGATTCCTAGATAAACACATACAAAATCCCACCTCCCCCGCCACCTACCCAAACCTACCCAACTCATAGAAATATACAATAAATGAATGACAAAACACAGTCTCTCTGAGGGTGCCGCCTTAGAACAGTCTACAACATTGCTACACTCAAAGAGTTAAAACATATATCTCCTCGGATTTTGAACTCAAAACCTAAGAACAGTAAAACCGATTATCAATAATTCTCTACAAACCGGAATTCTCAGAAAAACGGACTTTTAGATCAGTCCAGTAGGGGTCCAGTTTTCAGGGGTTATATTGTACTTGCAAAGAGTTAGCCCAAAGGACTCAACAAAAAAGACGACAACTGGTTCGATGCAGAGGTATATCGAATAATAGTGTTACACACGCGTTTGTTGAAAAATTCATATATGTAATGCAAACAAACATATTGAAGCGAGAAATTGAAAATGTAAAACGAAAATTTATGCTATTCTTACGCGGAGCATTCTCCAATCATAATCAAATCGATGTTGGAGAGAATAACTTCATACAATATATTCAAACCTGTGTTAGAGGCCACATCCGAATAAAGACCACCCTGTGAATAAGGTCATCCTTTGAAAAACCGTCATTGATTATTTAGAACAAACTGACCCCCGAATAAAGGCCATTTGTCAATAAAGGTCACATTTGTCTTTCCCAAAGGTGGCCTTTGTTGCATGTACACGCATATTGTTATCTGTGTCATGTCCAATTGTCTGGCTTCTCTCGGGAAAGTATAAAATGTGAAGAAAAAGCGCATTTTTTTCCGTTTATACATGTATTTTGTATACATGTAATCAGTTTCTATCTTCATGTACAGCGTCATAGTTTCCGAACTCGTGTCGTACTTATTTGTAATTAATCTCTGAGAAATGATATGGTTTTTAAAACATTTCCATTAAAAAGTGGTTATAATTGAAAATATAATTATTTAATGTGTTTCTCCCACTATCGTTGCTGGGACAATAAAATAACTATTGACCTGACAACATAATTAATAACTACATAAATATGCTTGAAGACGGAACAAATGAATGTTCTCCATAGAGACCAGCCGGCAGATGAATGGGACAATAAACATGTAAATATTTAATGATTTTACTAATGAATGTGATATCAATACAACCATTAAATGTTCAGAAATGGTGACGTCCATTACTAGCTGATTGAAGTCTTTACGATATAATCCTTCAGTTTATTTGCAAATTTCTTTCCAAATTCTGAGAATTCCACTTTGATATTCAGCAATAGACTGACTCGATTTACCGTTTACAGTTGTATTATGTATGGCTTTTATAATGAAATGAATATTGTAATAGAAAAAAGAATGATCTTAGAGATGAAATGTTTGAACCGAACGCTTCTTAAACTTAAGAAAATGCATCCTATTTTTAAAACAGTGCTATCGAAAGCGAAATATGTCCAGTTTTCGCAATTGGTATGATAGATTTCGCACATGAACCCGAACTTAATAATCCGATCTAAATATTCACTGCTAATCTGTAGGTCAGTCAGTCTACAGTAAGGCCATTTTAAAGTTTACTAAATTATTCTGAATTTAAATCTGTTGTTCCTGGGCCTCACGAAACTCACGTGAATGTGATTTTTGCAGGGTAACGGAAACTCACGAATGTTGCCGTTAAATTCAAGTTTAGTTCTGGGTGAATACTTTACGTATTTTACTAAATCGTTTTATCAGCATTCAAGAATCTATTTATGAGGCTAGAGCAAAGTCACTTATAAGGGTACATAACCAAAAATTAAGTTAGGTAGGTCGACTTTTTTCTTTCATAACTTTTTGAGAGGTAAGATTCATCCCTAAATATTTTCGTACTCTAGATTTAGTCCTTAGAAACTTTACTCAGGGTTGGTTCCAAAAAACACGGGTCGATCGGACAACACAACTCTTTTTTGTGGCCCGACCACGTGTTTCGTTCAAGCGTGTGAGAATTGCATGCAGAAACCGTGAATAGCGACATAGTTACTGATTACTTTGCCTCCATTTCAAAATATCAATTAACATATTTTAATTAAATCTGTTGGATATCAATTGATTCCTCTAAGTTCATCTGCACTTAAATTTTCATTTTAATGATTCATGCACTGAAAAGTGACTATTTGTATATTAAACACCGTAAATGTATCTCGTTATTCAAATGTCTCGATTTGATAAGGACTGGATTTATTAATAAGATGGAATTACGAGGATCTTTTTTATGACTAATATATTAAATCATATATAGCTTCTTTTTTCTTTGTTTCAAGTTTAAGAACTAACATATTCTGATATACGCAAGTTTTGTATTATTTCGCAACATTTAATAGAAATTAAACACGAATGAAATAGATAGGTACATATATCTTACTGAAAACTTACACACTTACCTTCTAATTTCATTTTTTACTTCACGAAATTCCTCTAACATAACCTATCTTTCAACAGTAAATCCAAACACTTCATTTAAGTCGGTCACGATTTTGTCTCCGTTTCCATGTTTTTATTATGGCCGCAGTATGGTAGTGCCTAAATGACATCCGTAACTAATTATTATTCCTAAGTAGTATTTCCAAATACCAAGGTTCTAAAACTTGATTTTAAACCTGATCAGCAGTGATTTCATGAAGTATATGATCACCGTTATGTAAATAATTTTAATACCTATCGTCTACATTCCTCGGCCTTGAAAGTAATTTATAAGCTTAAATCTAAATAATTCCCCATACTTAAGACTATACAACAAAATCTTAAACCATTGATATCTCAATATACATTTCACGTGTCCTTTTCGTTCCGCGATATATATGTATATTTATGCATACATGCGTTAATCAATGTCTAACATTTCAATGCATTGAACATTTAGATTTAAGTACTAGCATGGGTGGGTGGTTAAATATTGGTTTCCAATACGTGTATTTGAATGATCAAGTCATCCGGAACAAAAGACAAGTACCAGCATGGTGTACGGTTTTCTATAGGTCTCATTGTTAAGTCAATCACAGTTTAACGATTTACTGCAAAAAGTAGGACTAAAGACTATAAAATTTGTCACACGTATTGACATTTTAATATAGCACCTAGATATCGATTATTTACACATGTGACAAATGTTTTGTTTCAAATCCGTCAGAACTCGTGTCAAGATATCAATTAAAATCTAACTTCCTTCTTTAATAATTCAGGGACTGAAAATGAACACCGATGTTATTTAATAAACATCGTATTAGCGATTTATTTAGATTTTTTTATATCGGTCAATAAATGCGTGTAACGGGACTAAAATATTTCAAATATTAATCAGCTGTTTCCTGGTTCGTTCAAGAGTCTAATTGACTGAACGCATTCTAAACTACTTACTTGATCTATTCAAGTTTGTAATATAAAATAATCAAATACATTTTATTATCCTTAAAATTCAATCTATATCCGATCGAACAAGATTCAGACATTGGTTCTACCAGACAAGATTTTAAAGATTGTCATTCGCACCCAACTCCATCTCACATCATGTTATTATGGAATACACGTTTTTTTTCCTTTTTAACATGGGTGCCAGCCTATGTTAGAGAAGGCGAGTTTCGAAGCCGTGCATCAAAATATTTGTCGCGGACAAATACATTCGGTCCTCTCCAGACTCAAATAGTCCGAAACTCGACAATGATAACTATTCTTTACGATCTGATTAAAAGTGTAATTCGAATTCACAATATAAAACATTATAAGATATATATTTATCTGGGACCGATATACACAGGGATTGGAAACGGACGATTAGTCCGAAATATGTTGTCGTCGGTTTTGCCGCGCATGCGCACTGACTTCGAATCCAATGCGCTTTTAGTAAAATCAGCGTCTTTTTTACACGCAGTTCTTGCTTACAATCAATAATATAAAACTTGAATACTCTGTTGAAAAGGGGCGATATTCAGAAAAACTGTGAAATTACTGTACCGAATATCGTGTCAGTGGCTTTAAAGTTCGCTTATAGAAATGCACTTAAATTCGTTTTTACGTAAAAACAAAACGATCACCTTATAATTAAGATGTGTACGCGAGTTTTTGTCAAACTTTAACAAATGTATTTTGTAAAATAAACGGCCAAATTCTCAGTTGAAAATTGGTGATATTCGGAAAAGATGTGTAAATATTGTACCCATTATTATGTAAGCGACTTTAAAAGTTTGCTGATAGAAATGCACTCAAATACATTTTTATGTAAAAACATTACGATCACCTTAGCTATAAGATGATTGTATTGATTTTAAAATAAAGTATATTTGAATGCATTTCTATAAGCGAACTTTAAAGCCACTAACACTATATTGGATACAATAATTTCACATTTTTTTCTGAATATCGCCCCTTTTCAACTGAGAATATAGCCATTAATTTTACAAAATGTCCTCTTTAAACTTTAGCTATAAGATGATTGTATTGATTTCAAAATAAAGTATATTTAAATGCATTTCTATAAGCGAACTTTAAAGTCACCTACACGAGAATTAAACATTTTCTCTAATCTGTATGCATCGACGCATTAACTTTTATAGCCTTTTTTACGCATCAAATGTTAAAACTCGAAAACAACTAAAGCAAAAATCTAAAGTTTATATATGTCAAAAGCGATTGCGTCAGTATTCAAGTTTTATATTATTAATTGTAAGCAATAATTGCGTGTAAAAAAGACGCTGATTTTACAAAAAGTGCATTGGATTCGAAGTCAGTGCGCATGCGCGGCAAAACCGACGACAACATATTATGGCGATTGTTGATCTTATCGCTGCCGTTTCCAATCCCTGTGTATATTGGTCCCAGATATTTATGAAATATTTTATAATTTTTCAAATCGAAATATAAAGATCGCGTTTTTTTTTTCATTTTCCGATTTGTATATGCTCATGCGCAGTTCGCGCATATTTTTACAAGAAGTTGTTATTGGGTCAGTTTGGCGGGATATGTCAATTGTTGATGACACGAGAAGAAAATTGTGAAACAATATCCGAGAAGAAAATCGTGAGTAGCTTTGGTATATTTCGTGTAATCATGCATACTCTGTAGTGTAAAGGCATAAATTGCTCTTAGATTTGCTTATTCATTACTTTTTATTCGTTTTGACATTTGAGTGGAGTATTGTTTCACCAGCGCAGAACTAAGTCATCCGTTTCATTTCGCATCCACTTTGTTTTTATTAAAGTTCATCGATTCGGACATACGTATGATTTCATCATTATTCAATGTGTCTTCAATTTCTATAAATAGATAGCGTGTACTGGTCAGGACTGTGTTCGGTACCCACTGTTTTTGTTGACATGGTGCATTTGAAGTTGTTCATATATGACAACCGTTCTATGAATAGATCGCTCGTGAGGACTTTTGTTTTCATGGTGCATTTATATTTACATTATTAACAAAAACATACATTGAACTTGGTGTATTTATATATCCCTGCGAAATGGAAGTTTCTGGAAACACTGTGGTTGTTAGTTGGTTCCTTGTTATCTCTGTTTTATATAATGATTCAACATCAAAGTGAATGTTTTGATTTGTGTATTGCATCTCTTGTATAAAATAAGATGTAATAGGAGGCAGAAAATAAAGTTCCCAATGCGGGACTCGAACCCGCGACCTTCTGCTTGCAAGTCAGCTGCTCTACCAACTGAGCTAATCGGACAGACAGGCATACAAACTACTATAAACACATATATTATATATACAACACTGTTACAAAGAGTTCATATTTACAATTAATGTTTGTTCAAGTTCTGCCATTACATTTGTAATTGGTTCCAGCTGCTGTGGATAGACAGGGGTGTGAAATTGTATTTATAGACCACTAGGTATGTCTTGCTTTTTAATGAAGAAATTAAATGATTTAATAACTGGAGTCTGTTATGCACCAACTTGCATAAATGTACTTGTCAGTTACCATACATATATACTTTGTATTATATTTCTCATTACTTTCAGGTAGACAATGAGAGAGAGAGGTGATGGTCCGTCAATCTCTGACAAGGTAAAAGTCACTTAGTGGCACACCGCCAATATTGATGCCCCCATTGGAGACTTTGTGAGAATAAGCAATGTTGTCACCAATAGTTTCATAGGAGTTACATCCCTGTCATCTACTGGTGAAACCACTTTGGCTGTAAGTATTCATTTTACCTGATAAACACTCTATTTACTAAGTCAATTTTCAGTAATTGTCAAGCCTGCTTGTGGTGCGCACAACATGATCCAGGATTTTTTCCTTCTTTGTTTGGGTCCAGTAAACAAACCGTTCCCAATTGAATATAGACATTCTCCCATATTCCCTTTCTAAAAACTCCCATCACATAAATAACTAGTTTAAAAAGCACAGAAATTTCTGGTTATAAGATTAAATGAGTATCCAAGATGACTGATTAAATTATCTGCCCACCTAAAAAATGACTAAAATTTGATGTTGTCAGCATTGACCAACACAAACAAAGAAACTACTTATATGGACATTTGAAACATACTTTCTGAGTCATATATCATTATTTTTTTCACTCTTAAATTCATTTTGAGCCTCAAAACAATGTGTAAATAGCTGGATCTGAGAAGTATATACTATTTTCACTTTAGCCTTTATTGTTAACCTTCATTTTGTTTTTCTTTCAGGTAACTGAAGCTCCAGAGGAAAACCTGACTCTTCGTGTGGTTGCAGCCATGACCGAAGAAGATGTTACTGAGGTCCTTTGTGAGGATGGCACATCAAGAGGTGTGCCGTCAGAGTTGCTGGCATCAGCATTTCTTAATGGCATTATGATAGAAGAATTTATAGTTGACAATGCCCCAATGAGTTTAAAACTAAAAACTAAAGGGGCTGATATTCTCGCTATTGAGAGAGACAACTAAAAAGTGAAAGTTTCTGCATAATATGTTTCTATGTGCTTTTTCTAAACTTGTTATACTTTGTGAACAATTCAAGTGTATGCATGTATGTTATATTTTATCATGTTTAGTTTTGACATTGTATAATTAATGATCTTAAGGGAGCTTGCGACAGTTTTTTATGCAAGTACATGTATTTACTTACATTATCACCTCCAGTAATTCATAAACATAAGCATGGCTGAAAATTTTCAGTATTTTGAGAAATATTACCGCTATATGATTTATACAAATGATCGGATTTCAGTATTCTGGAGACAGTTTTGTGTATTATGAAAAGTTGAAACTTTCACCCATGCATAAGCAATATAACAGAAAACCCCCTACTATTTTCATGTTATTTGAAAACACAACTTAGGTGATAAACTTTAAATATTTTTCATTGTCCAGGTAAAATGAGATAAATTTTAGTACTTATATGAAGTTTGATGTAATTCTATTCTGGGTAATAAGGTAAAACGTCCGAAATAGTTACATCTTGATTTAATGGAAATCAATGAAAATAAGGGAACAAGTGAAAGATGCACTCATTTTACAAGGAACATAAAACCAAGACTATATCAGCAACATGCTATTTTTATTTCATTTTTCCAGAACTAAGTCAATAATCTTGCTACAAACAAGTTTTAAGAAAATCTATTATTGAGGAAAAAATATGAAATTGCTGCATGACCCCTTGATGTATTCTAAGTATTTTTAAGTGCTAAAAGAAGCTTATGATATAAACTATGGCTAAACATATTGATGTTTAGTTTTTCAGACATTTTTAAATCGCTGATTGAGAGCAAATTCTTATTCTTCATATTATTTTTCAAGAAAAGTCAAGAAATTTTCATGCAATGGATTTTTATCAGAGACTTTCACTGGTTAAATTGAATGCTGTGAATTATTAGACTAGGACTTGGAATAGTCATATACAGCAAAAATATGCTTCACTGTTTGCAGATAAACAGGGGTATTACTTCAAGTATGTAGCATTGCTTTCTTTCATAAACTCACATAAGATGAAGTTATAACATTTGTTAATTTATTCTGTTCATATGTTAATTACCATGTTAAATATATATACCAAAAGGAACATTTGTTGCTGTAAAATGTTTAAGTAATAGCTTAAAACTTCTTATATTTGTTCATCATATTATTATGTACTGATGGATAGATCACTCATTTGATCATTTTGACTGCCGCTGCTGCTGATTTGCTTAAGACTTCAGGGTTTAGTCGACATATTGAGTGATGCATTGCAATGATTAAACCTAGCATATGCTCATTCATTGATGAGGATTATATTAAAATCCACTTGTCTCATTAGCTATTGAAAGTACTGCTTTTTAACTTTGATCAATATTTATTAATATTAAGTTGAAGATGTGTTTACTTTACCATGTACATATTACATTGTATGTTTGTTTCATATCACATGTTAATATTAACTCCCTCCTTGGGCTGAAAAATCTATTACTGTAAATATAGTGTTTTGGCGTTATATACAAAAATTAGATTTGGAAATGGATATCTGTCTTCTGTAAAATTCCTTCATATCTGTAATTTTAATTGTACTGGTCAAAATTTTTTGGTAATGGAGAAAACAAGGTTTTTTTCAATTTTCTTATGTAAAAATGTTTTGTATTGCTGAACCTGTTAATAAAAAATTATAAATATCAGCAATTGTTTTTTGTTATTAATACTTATAGGTCTACCAAGGAAAACTGGTGTTTTGTTTTGATTGTACTAAAGCCTTTGTGATGACTTATCAAAAAAAATACACAATATTGGATGTATTCAGTATATCAATGAAGAGTTTAAATATGACTATGGACCAGGGATTTTTAGCTCACCTGAGCACGTAGTGCTCGGTGAACTGTAGTGATCAGTAAGTCTGCTTCGGCACTCGATCGTCCGTCGTCCACACCTTGGGGTTGTTAACACTCTAGTGGTCACACTTTTGAGCCAATCTTCATCAGACCAGGTCAGAATGTTCATATCATTGATCTCTTGGGCAAGGTCGAACATGGGTCATCTGGGGTAAAAAATTAGGTCATCAGGTCAAATAGAATGAAAATTTTGTTAACACTCTGGAAATCACAGACTGATTAGATCTTCATGAAACTTCGTCAAAATGTTTGTAATAATGATCTTGTAAAATTTTGTGAATATGGGTCATTTCCGGTCAAAAACTAGGTCATCGCACAGTTTGATTTTTGATTGAATATGCATGAAACTTTGTCAGAATGTCTGTTTTAATAATATCTTTGACATGTTCGAACATGGGTTGTATGGGGTCAAAAACTAGGTCACCAGGTCAAATCATTTGAGAACCTTGTTAACCCTCTAGAGGTCACAGTTTTGACTGAATCTTCATGAAACCTTGTCAGAATGTTTGTCTAAATGATATCTTGCTTAATTTGGAACATGGGTCATCTGGGGTTAAAAAGTAGGTCACCAGGTCAAATCATTGAATTACCTTGCAAGCCCTCTAGTAGTCACAGTTTTGATTGGATCTTTGTTAAACTGTGTCAAAATGTTTGATTTCATGATGTTTTGGCCAGGTCCGAACATGGATTATCAAGGGTCACAGACTAGGTCAATAAGTCAAATCTCCTGAAACCTTTGTAAACCTTCTAGAAGTCACAATTTTGATTGGATCTTCCTCAATCTTGGTCAGAATATGTGTATTAATGATATCATGTACAGGTTTGAACATGGGTCAACTTAGGTTGACTCAGGTGAAACCACAGGAAAATCATAGATGTTGCAATCTAAACTCAGGTGAGCGAAAAAGGGCAATCTTGGTCCTCTTGTTTTAGTAAACATGCCTATTTTGACTTTTTTGATTAAATAAAATACATTCACACAGGTTAGCTAGGCAGTGGTAAGTTGGCCCACCTGTAGAACTCAGTTGTCCTTTATCAATAAACAATACATTAACCTATTCAGAGACTAACAAAAACTTAGAAGAGGTTGGTACTTCCTATAAGACTGGATGTACAGGGACACTAGTTAGGTACAATTTGCAGGTGCCAAATACCTATTCGAACAAACTCAACAGAGAAGTTGGCTTAAAGGGACCTAGAAAACCCCTGTTTGATACCACATGATATGAAAAGTGCATCAAAGTGGGAAGGTGGTTAAGTCTTCCAATACTTCCAGCATTCATATTAATGCTATTGTAAGTTTCAGATGCCACCAGTGCTAAGACCCGTTTTCATGAAACGCAAATACACGCATTATTGACTCAGATTAAAATAAAATGCCTGCCTTCACATCGTATGAAAATTTGCTTGTGTTAATTTGCGACCTCATGGCCTCACAGCTAAGAAAAACATTTAAAATGTAATTTAATGTCTGATTTAGCCATTTATTTATTCAACAACATATCAATAGAATATACCTCATAAATTTCATTTTTATCTAAAAACTGCGTCAGAATATCACTATTGAAACAGTTTTTCGGGGCCAATTTTTTCGAGCCAAAAACTATGCTTCATGGGGATTGCGCCATATAATTTTTACAGATGTTGAAAGTAGAGAAATGCAGAAAAAATCAATTTCTATGTTCAAATATCAACACATTTTCTGGCAAACAATACTCGCACTGCACCCATGTTCAGGCAGCGCTATCAGCGCTTTGATTATTGCTGGTCATGTTTATTGAACATTCGGGATTCCCGAATATAACCCCTTATGAAACGGGAACCAACTTCATCCAAACGTGACCGGTGAAAAAAACATTGAATGCTGTCGAGTTGTATCATGAATATATAAATCATCAACAAGTATTTGAAGTAGAACATATATAAACTCATAAAGTTACTTTCGGTCTTTATCCAATTTACTTTGCTAAGACTCGTAGTTAAAATGATTTAAAGGGACATCTTGTCTGAAAATTGTTTGTCATTATTTGAGACGGAAACACAAACTTTGGCTGGTGTCTTTTTTGTTCGCTTGCTATGAGGAAACGATTCATTACATGACTTTGAAGAAAGATTTTTCTGAAAGTTTATTAACATTTCTATATGATGGTCAAATTTGAATAGAATGGAATTGTTCTTTGTCTGTTTTCCGAACCAAAATCTCAGCTAGGAAGTTGCGCACTCTTGGTAACCTTTCTATACACCTGATTAAGTGACATTTTTCTTGAATATTCCTTTTAGCCACATTGTTTGGTCGAAACAATGTTTATTTCCGTATATTTACGTGGATACAGATATGTTTTCATATTTGTTATGGACTAATATGTGTCTGGGTTTTAGTACACATTTATTGGCATAAGACTAGACAAACTTCATTTTCTGGTGTCAATTCGTAGTTGCGTCCCTTTTAAGTTGTGACTATGTGTGAAAAGATATACTTCTGTTTGTTTTAACATAAAAATAATCGTAAATAAATCAGTAAGTGTTATGGGCTTTACGCCTGTTGTCAACATTATTTCAGCTATACACTCGTGGACAGTTAGCAAGGCCAAAAATGTGAATCACACCGATTGTTAGTATACTATTAGTATATGACGAATGACTTTGACGCACCTTTGTAGGAGATACATGAATAAAATAGTTGTTGCATTCATTGAAGAATGTGCTGGGGTACACAAATACAAATAACGACCCTTAAAGACGACCTAAACGGACATCATTTTGTTAAATTCACAACTCGCATAATTATTGCGTTATACCTGGAGACAATATACACATAAATTTTACATTGGTCCTTGGTAATACTGATATATAAAAGTTTGTTTTCAATAATTGGTTTCAAACAAACTGGTAAGTTTCGATATAATTGCACTAGTCCAAGGTCCATTATAACTAATTATATTCGTTTTAACTTATGCAAGTACATTGTATATACGGCAAGGTCAAATAAAATATGACTGCGTTGAGATGGAGAAGAACGACCGATTTAGTCGTTTGAGAACGTGGTTTCGGTAAAATCCTATGAGGCTTGTCACGTGATTTAAGCATAAAATACCAATGCCTGGATTTTTTTCTTCTAAATCTAAATTTAAATAAAAATCTAAAACAAAAATAAGTAACTATTATATATGGGTTAGATTTATAAGAAAAAATCCAGACATTGATATTTTATGTTTAAATTACGTGACAAACCTCTTCGGTAACATTGTATATCGGTATCGACACTTCTTTAATTCTGTATAAAAGATTAGAAAAAACGTCTTGTTGGTGGTTACTGGACCAAAATAATTAGGATAGGTTGGTCAAACATTCCATTCTGTTTTTTTTTCTAAACATGCCTTTCTTGAGAATATAGCTTTTACAAGCCACCACAAGTAATATTTCTAATTTTGCTACATAAGAGGTTGTACTGTTTTTATATATAATAACACCATTTATACATTGTATACATTTTATTACTACGAAGGCTGGTGGGCAACTAACAGTTTCCATCTATTCTTTAATATTCTTTTTATTATTATTTTATTATGGATAACACAAAAAGGGGTTAAAAACCCCTTATTTCCATTGTAGTCCTATACAAAACAATATGACATAAATCAACATAAATATCAATATCATATATATCAAATATCACATAGGTACTAGAACAGTATTAAGATTAAAATAAAAACATTGTAATAGTGAAAAGAAAATGCCTAGAATATTAAGATACAGAGCTCAGGACTAAGAACTAAATTAGTTTAAAAAAAAATTAAAATTCCAGCTATCACAGATACATATTAACTTTCAATATTCAGCAAATGAGATTTCAGCTTTGACTTAAAAACATGAATGTTGTCCAGATCTCTAATGGTTTGGGGAAGTTCGTTCCAAAGAGATATTCCTTTATATGAAAATGTTTTACTTCCAAAACCTTTGACCTTCGGAACAGCATAGCGCCGACTATCTTTTAAGTAAATTACCTGAGCTATCATTATAGGTTGTTAGTCTAAATCTAGTACTGTATCGATGAGCATCAATAACAGGTGAAAAGTGTTCATTCATATATGAAGGAGCTAAATTTGCATTAATCTTAAAAACATATGGAACAATTTTATTGGATTTGACTAGGTAGTGTCCCTTTGTTGGCCCCTACCGAATAGTATCGATCGTGTAATTGACTTACTTCCCTTAGATGTGTCCTACTTGATCAACGCGTCACCCGTCGGGTTGTAAACGACTAGCATCGGGGAAAATCGATAACCAGTATATTGATAACTGATCTAAGATGATACGTGTAATTAACAATTAGTATGTTAAATGGAATTTGAAACTATTATCACTATTACGGCTTATTTGTACAAACAGAACAAGACATAAGAAATGAGTTTCATGTAATATTTATTTGTTATTCTAAGCACATTCATAAGTACATACGATACTGAAATACGATGATATTCATGATTATACTTATTTAAGAGCCTATTCAATATTTTTCCAGTAACCTTGAAGCCATTCAATTTCGCATCACACGTTTGCATAACAACAATAAGGTATCATTTTTATTAACATTTTGACAGTTTATTTCATCATTAATTAGGGTACATTTAATATCACCATAATAACAAATTACCGTGTCATATATTGATCATGAAATCATGATGTCTTTTTATAATAATTAACATTTTTAACATTTAAAAATGTTTATAATAATATGTAATTAAAATTGTGATTGATTTTGATTCAATTAGAAATGGTATAAAGTATTCGCAAATAATATTTCTTCAATAATTCAATCGTATAAAAATTTTGATACTAGCCGTAACCTTTCAATGAAGCTGAACAAAAAAAGCTATCTATCTACTTATGTATACAAGTTATTTATATATACATATATATTGAATGACGATATACCAAAGGAATAAGTTTAATAAAGTTCTGTTCTGTTCTACATTACATGTATTATTAATACCCTGAGGGCACAATACAGATAAGTGTAAATATCAAAACTTTAATCACCTCGATTCATGATCCTTATCAAATTAACACAGCGGGGGGGGGGGGGGCGACACATCAAGGCTGTAGTTTAGTGGTAAAACTGACCTATCTTTGTTTGGTACGACTGTATTTAGCGATGGAGCTTATGGTTCGGTATGGAAAATTAATTTAGTTTAACAAACCGATTCTTTTTACTACACATCCTCATTAATTTGCACTTTTTTAATCATAGCTACTAACTTATCCCGTTTTCGTACTTTAGTTTTAATACCCAAGGCCTTCAACCTTCCTTTTAATTCTTTGTCACACATTTCTTCAATTGGTTTTTCATCTTTTTTCTTTGAATTCTCGAATGTTTCATTAACATGTGATATATCGTTTATAATTCGTTTTCGCTTTTCATTGCACATATTGCTTTTTTCGTTTTCCCAATATTCTATATTCCGTTTAGTATATGTGTAGCTTTGGGGCATGATTAATTTTGTTGATAAGAACTCTAGACGTCAAGACTTGACACTATATTAAAAGTCAACCCTTTTAGACACTGACAACCAACCTAATTTCAAAAATTGATCTTTCCCGACATGACACCTACAGTCAAGATTAAGAACAAATCGAATAAGTCGATTTTGCGTAGTCCGTAATTTATTTCTTAGATTTTGGGAAATAGAGTACAACCAGGCGGTTGAAACATAATCAAAGTGGCATTGTATGATGGACATAATCAGTAATTTCTTTGTATGATATGATAAGAATTTAGCTTTCCTAAATAAGAACTTTAGTCGACCATTTACTTTGGTTAAAACAGACAAGGCCATGGCATCAAAAGACAAACATTGATCAATTGTTGCTCCTAGATATTTGACAGAATCTCTGGCTTCAATGGATTGGCCCTTACATGAAATATTTAGATTAGGTGTAGACTTTATTTTGCGTTTGGAGCCAAATAATATGGATTCCGTTTTGCCTAAATGAAGAGAAAGTTTGTTACATATCAGCCATTCACTCAGATTTTTAAGTTCAGTGCTGAGTTGTGTCTCAATATCATGAATATCCTTACCATGAACTAAAATGGCAGAGTCATCAGCATATAATAATAATTTGTTTTTGACAACAGCAGACATGTCAGTTACATATATTAAAAACAACAATGGACCCAAAATCGATCCCTGTGGTACACCACATTCAATTTCGGCCTGGGAGGAAAAAGGGCCTGAGATATCTACTAGCTGATAATGATCAGACAGGTATGAGGAAAACCATCGGACAGCCGATTCTGAGAGACCAAGTGCTTCAAGTTTCATTAAAAGAATGGTGTGATTGACGGTGTCAAACGCTTTCTGGAGATCCAATAAAATCATTCCCACATAGTTACCTTTGTCCATCTGATAGCGAATATAGTCAGTAAGATGAATAAGACAGGTTTCAGGAATAAGACAGGTCTCAGTTGAATATTTACTTCTAAAACCAGACTGATATTTAAATAAAAGATCCTTTGATGTAAGATATTCATCAAGCTGGTCATATACCACTCTTTCTAAAATTTTGGAAATGATGTTTAAAACGGATACAGGACGGTAATTGCCTACTTCAGTCATATCGTTCTTTTTAAAAAGAGGAGTAACTCGAGCAGATTTTAAACTGTCAGGCACACTACTCTGAATCAAAGATAAATTAATAATATGGGCGAGAGGATACGTTATAATAGGAGCAGCATCCTTGACAAAACGAGACGGCATACCATCCAGTCCAGTAGCTTTATTTGAACTCAATTTGTTCAAGTATTTAAAAACCTTGTCTTCAGTTATCATAAAAAACTAAAATTGTTTGGTACGACACCTTTAGAGGAATAAAAATTAAAAACAAAATTCTTACCAAAATTTTTGACACATGCTGGTAATTTCTCAACAAGTTTGGCAGCTACAGATATATAAAAATTATTAAATTTTTCAGCCACTTTAAACTTATCAAAACATACCTGACCATCAATATTCAAACCAATAGAAGATGCAGACTGACCTTTCTTGGACGGAAGCCCTAATTGTTTCAGATGATCCCACAGCGATTTAGAATCTTTGAAATTATTAAACACAGAACTATAGTAGCTCTTTTTGGCATTTAATATACGAGATTGTGCTCTATTTCTGAGGCTTCTAAACGTTGACAGATTTTCGTCAGTTCTATTACTTTTTATAAGCCTTAAAGGCAGAATCTCTTTCCTCAATGCATTTGAGAACGTCTGAATCAATCCAGGCTTCAGTGCGTTGTCTAATGCGAACTCGTTTCACTGGAGCGTTGGCATTAAGAATAGAAAGAAAAATATCTTTAAAACTTCCAAGCGGAATCAACAACATCACATGATAAAACGTCACTCCAATCGACACCAGCTAGAGACTGTTGAAAAACATCCTTTTCGTAGTTCTTCAAAGATATAATGTCAACAGTGTTATGTTTTCCAATACTATCACGGGTAACTTTCCGGGTGCAAAAAGTCAGAAAATGGTCACTCAAACAACAATTGATGACACCACTTTGAGATATTTTATCTCCATCAGTCACCAATATGAGGTCTATCGTTGTTGAAGTGTTCGGCGAAATCCTTGTTGGTTCACTAATTAACTGGGAAAAACTAAACAAGCTGCAAATAGATTTTAGAGATATTAATAATGGACATCTACTTTTTGACATAAAATTCGTGTTAAAATCCCCTAAGAGCACTGATTCATGAGAGTTAAACGATTCTGACTCAGATAGTACAGATTCTAGAATTTCATAAAGATTTAACTGATTTGGTGGGCGATACACATATAATGGGCTTCGTTTTGGGGAGCAAATATCAACAAAAGTTGCCTCAAGCATTTCTTGATCTAGGTCCTCTCGAGGATTAAATGCAATATCACTTCGTATATACATGGCAACACCGCCACCGTGACGGTTTCTATCTTTGCGACGAAGGATATAGTTGGAAATGGAGACTTCTGAGTCAAAGACAGAAATATCAAGCCAAGTCTCTGATAAGCATAAGCAAGCAGCATTAGTATTTCTAGCCAATAATCGAACTTCATCAATTTTAGGAAGTAAACTCCTGATGTTAATATGAACAAAATGAAGACCCTTTTTGTTAAACTGATTATAATCAGAAGAACTACCACCAGCAGAAGCAGGTCCAGGATTCATGTGAATGTCACCAGAAAGAACTAAAAGATATAATCTAATAGGCGGAACTGAATTGGTTTACTTTCAACACGCCGGCTGTTCCAGAGATGATAATAAAAAAGAACATGTATGTTAATTGATGGATCAGAACAGAAGCGAATGGAGTCGAGGATGACCACATTAGTCCACCTCTCCTCCACTGCTGTATCAGTCCCGAATCTAACAATAACATTAATAGGAATGTAGAAAGGTTGTATCCAGATTTGTTCCGTCCACCATTCACATTGAGTTGTATTATGCCAACCGACATCTTCAGTAACATTAAAGTTTATATATGGATAACTAAGAATATAAAACATACATATAAGTATAAAACTCCTGTTAAGATTATCCATGATGTGATAGTATCTTAGTGATATGTAGATATAACATATAGTCGACTAAATAAAATCTATTGTACTTTGGTTCGTTACGAATTCTGGGCAGCTGTAACTAATAACAATTTACTAAATATGAGCTTTATCTGCAGCCAGGTTCAGTGCAAACAGGTCCAATGCAATGATACAAAGAAAAAGTTCTCAAAGTACGCAGCATTTAGATTTGAACAATTTGCAAAAGAAAAATGTACTTAAATTATACAGACACTCATTCAACAATATTGGTAGAACAATGAACTCAATCAATAATTCAGGACAAACACTAGATTTTTCAATTGTCACATGTATGAATTATTTCACACAGAATCATAGGCATATACAAGCAATAATAATTAGAGAATCACTAACTTAACCTAGGTGCCTGAGCATGTACTAAATACCTTAAAATAACAATTTTACAGTTATGCTAACAACCAATTATAGGATTACAACAACATTCTAATCTACACAATAAAATAATACAAATACATCAAGTATCTAAAATTTACTCACCAGGCGTGACAAAGGTTTATCAATACAACATGTACTGACCATGTAAAAATCCAATAAAATTTGTGTAATTACAATTGCATAAAACTATATGAAAATTACATTTATTAAAATATCTTCAAAGTCAAAATTTAAAATGAAAAGATAGAAATACCATCTGATAGAAAATCCTATAATAATTCCACTGATATAAGAATTATATAATTGGCTCTTAATAACAAAAATAAATCGATAGTTAAATCAGGAGCTAGTTTTTGCCACTCTTTGTCACACTCTGGTTCACAATGTTCATGAAAAAAAATTGAGAATCAATTTCTTTGTAAAAATCATTGGATCAAATTGTTTAAAATTATTAAAATTATTTTTTAACAAAACAGTTCAGCAGTTTAAAGTTTTCTCGTGAATCAAATTTGTCTTATTCTTCATTTTTATAAGTTTAATTTTATCTATTCTTAAAAAATGTGAAAGGTATATTAACTACATATTAATAATTCACAATGACGTTGTGTAAAAGGTTAATTCTCTCACTGATAAAATAATTACACTCATTTGTCATCAGTTTACAGTTGATCATAATGAAAATAATCCCTTCATACAATACGTGTTTATCTGACATTTGAAACAATTAAGTACAACGCTGGACATCTATTTATTTTCATTCTAGCTATTTAAACACTTCGTGTGGTCTGAGAGTAACATAAATGACTTTTTAATTTCCTCGTATCAATTTTATCTGAAGTCATCTGTATTTTCACAGAAATAAACCAAATTTTCTGAATCCTTCATTTATCCATAACATTCCAATGGTGTTAATCTTTAAAGTTATGTTACAAGTATACTTCACGAAATTAATAATCCCTGTATCGAATTGGTTTTTGTATTGTCCTCTTCGGGCGAGATTTAACAACAGTTTCTGGTGGTTTGGGTGGAACATCCGGTGCCATTGGTAGTATCTTCCAAAGTGGTTTGAAATGCGATACATCTCGTGTTACAAATTTTTCTGCATGTTTAACGGTTATCATGGATCCCTTTTTCTTAACAATGGTTCCTGGTTTATAGCTGAACGGAAAAGTAAGTTTATTCTCTTTCTTCTGTTTCAGCAGTACTGAATAACCAACTTTAAGATGTATAGGTCGTGCTTTCTTCCTTTGGTCTGCGTAGAGCTTGTTCTTTTTCCGCGAATCGGAATCACGTTTTCGCACATATTTATCGTGTCGCAAGGGTTTGAATTCTGGAAGTTTGGTTTGAATACCCCTTCCAAACACGAGGATACTTGGTGCGAGACCAGTGCTGCTGTGGGGGACTGCACGATAGTTCAACAGGAACATATTCAATTCTCTCTTTAAGTTATGTCCTTGGATGTGTGAAGCGAGAACTGTTTTGTCAGTGTTTTCATAAAACGTTCCACTAAACCGTTTGACTTTGGGTGGAATGGGGTTATCCGTCTATGTTTAAATCCCATTTCTTTTGCAAAATTCGCAAACTCTTCCCCCCTGAAATGGTGAACCATTGTCTATTCTCAGAATTGATGGAATTTCAAACATAGAGAATATGGAATTCAATCGAGGAATAACCGTTGGCGCAGAAGTTTTATGTAGAATTTCTACAAAAGGGTACCTGCTGTAGTCGTCAATCACGGCCATTAGATAAACATGAGTATTCGGTATTGGTCCGTAAAAGTCTACACTGATTTCGGAAACTATTTCATCAATAGTTGGAGCGACATTTTGGCTCACGCATGTCGACACATAACCATATTTTCCGTTTTCTTTCGGCACAAATACAATTGGGGATACCCAGGGTGTTGGACCAGAGGCTTTTTCAATAATGTCTTCTCGTTCAAGCCTTTTAATTTCTTCTTCAACCTTCTTCCTCATATGAAAAGAAATTCGTCTGTGAGTTTCTGTAACGGGAGTCACGTCTTTATCTATATGGAGTTTTATTTCTTTTCCTTTCAAAGTTCCAACTCCTTGAAATCGATCAGTAAATTGTTCACATAAATTTTGTGTTTTCACTTCATTTAGCAAAGATATAATATCCAAGTCAACAGCAGTCTCATAAGATAACAATGAGTCACCAGTTTTCACTTCATGAAATTCTACATTTGTAAATTTGTTCTTGCTTTCAACTGAACACAAAAATTTCCTACGAAATGAATCGGTTTTGTTGGCCATATGCATAGGCTTTGACATTTGATTTTTCCAATTTTGGTTCTGGATTTAGCAAATTATACTGACGCAAATTCATAATGATAAGAGTACTGCCTGTGTCTACAATTATATTCATTTGTTTTTGTTTATAGTCACATTTGCTAGTGGTAACTTCTTAATCTTTTTACACAAGTTGTTCACATATTTTTCCTTAAATCCAAAACATTGACCAACTTCTCCACATTCACTATATTCTGTATCACTTTCACTATATTTCGCTTGAAATGACCTCACAGTTTTCTTTCCAGTTCGATAAAATTTCGCAAAGTGATTGTTCTTCCCACAGTTATTACAACATTTGCCAAATGCTGGGCATGGACCCTGATGCAGGAAATGTCCTCCACATCTTCGGCATGGTATTGTCTTATAAGTTTGAGTCTTGTGACGTCCTCCTTGCACTCCTGCATTTTGTTTGCTCGCATAGTTGCAATTTCTAAAATCCGAGCAATCGTAAGAAGATCTTAAATTGTTTTCTCCTCTTCTAAGCATTTCCGTCCCAGTTTTTCAGATCTACATCCTTGAATGAATTGAATCTTAATTTCGGCGTCTTAATTCCGAGTCACTGGCTTTTTGTCTCAATCTTGTTGCAAACTGATCAATATTCTCTCCCTGATTTTGTCTCAGGTTTCTAAATTCATATCTAAGAAATTCTGTGTTCTTTTGAGGTCGGAAATATTTGTTAAGTTCAGTTTTAGTCTCCGCATAATTGTCGTCTGCATGTCCAAGATTCAAAGTTTCATAGATTTCATACACCTGATCTCCAGCATAATGTAACAGTAACGCCTTTCTTCTTTTGTTTTGTCTATTGCAAGACCAGCAAATAAATTTTGTAGTTTTGACGCATATTTATCCCTGCGAACACCTGTAGTGCTTGGATTTTCACTCACGTCAAATTTTGGAGATGGAGTCAAACCGTTCATTATGCAAACTAGTGTCTTACACAGTATTTACATACGAGAAATTAGTCCAAATTCCACTTCACTCTAATTTAATACTTTTTTGTCTATTTCTTTATCCATTCGTCGCCATTGTACTATTTCTATATATAATAACACCATTTATACATTGTATACATTTTATTACTATGTAGGCTGGTGGGCAACTAACGTTATAAAAGAGGTAAAGAGCATACATACAATGATACATGATACAGTATATAAGTCACAGATATCGTCTACATAAAAACACTACAGAGGTACATCCAAGTAAGTTTTTATTCCAAAATGAAACTTGACTGAGGCAAATATTCTGTACATATTTGCGCAGTATAATCACTGAAGACCGAACCCTACTGACAGGACTTAAATTTCGGTTTTCTGAGAATTCCGGTTTTCAGAGAACTATTGACTATAAAAGAGAAAAAAAGGACATGAAAAATCGTCCGATTTTCAGAGAATTCTGGTTTTCAGGGAGTCCGGTTTTCAGGGGTTTACAGTACTACAAATTTTAGGATTTATATGTGATCTTTATAAAACAATGACTACTTCATACAGAGATTGTATGGTTCATATTATGATCGTTAAGGCTCTTAGGGAGTTTATAATCCACACACCACAGAAGTTAAGTTGTGGAGGCGGAGTCAATGAGTAATGTAGACAGAGACTATTGAATATATCTATAATAACAAGTGAAAGAGAATACCAAATCGCATTAAAACTTTGGTTTAGATAAAAAAGCAATTTTTACCTATTTCCTTAGTAAAATAGACTGATTTTTGATCTTCTCATTTATATAGAACCCCTCAAAAAATTCTTTGCGCATTCAGAGCACTAAATCTATGAAATGACAGAAATTGAAGTTATTGTAGTGACATGTAGTTTTCTTGTATACATGAAGATAATTATTGCACATTATTGAAGTCAAGTGACTAGAATGTTTCATAGAGGACATACATACGCTGTCTAACTGCACACCATTGAAGTCAGGTGACTAGAATGTCTCATAGAGGGCCTATATACGTAGTCTTACAGTGCACCATTGAAGTTAGGTGACTAGAAAGGTTCATATTGAGTCTAAGGTGACTAGAATATCTCACAGGCCTATATAGGTCGAACTAAAGTGACTAGAATGTCTCATAGAGGGCCTATATATACATTGTCTTTCTGCACACCATTGAAGCTAGGTGACCAAAAATTTTCATGTAGGGTCCTTAATAGCGGGGTGTCCTGAATAGTGGAGCTTAATCATGTCAGTTGAAGAATGTGTCTATTCTTTCAAAAATTGTCCCTAAAACCGGGGTGTCTTTAATTGTCAGGTGTCCGTAAAGTGAGGTTATACTGTTCACCTATTATTACTGCGTATTGAAATTTTTAAGTCTTTCTGTACTCCAACGAAGTCAGGTGACTTCATAAGATCATAAGCAACACTTATAAACTTTGAACATAAGCAAATCATTTACATAAAGTGACTAAAATGCCACATTGAAGGCTTACATTTGCATATCATGAACTAAGATGGTTTTACCATTTACTATTATTCGTCATAATTGAAGTAAGACATACAGAATGCACACATGGATGAAATAACAACAGATAAAGTAAATAGGTTATATTATATTCTTTATACTGTATATATAATATTTCAATGTAACAATTGTCGTCAGTTTTTCATATGTATTTTTCTATTTCAACTTCATATTTCGAGATTTGATTTGATTGTGATTTGATTTGATATAGTTACATAGTTTTTGACACCAGTTGATCCATGTTCAAAATTGGTCAATTATTATTAATGCAAACATTCTGACAAGATATGGGGAAGATTCAATCAAAACTGTGACCTCTTGAGTGTTAACAAGGTTTTCCAGCGATTTGACCTGTCTACCTATTTTTTGACCCCAGATGACACATGATCGAACTTGTCCAAGATATCTTTAACACAAACATTCTGACTGTGACCATTAGAGTGTTAACAAGGTTTTCCATTGATTTAAACTGATGATAGTTTTTGACCGGAGATGGCCCATGTTCGATCTTGTCTAAAATATCATTAAGACAAACATACTCACAAGGTTTGATGAAGATTCAATCAAAAGTGTGACCTATAGAGTATTAACAACACCCAGCGTGGATGCTAAATGCTGGAGAGTGATTGATCACTATAGCTCACTAAGAACTATGTGCTCAGGTGAGCTAAAGTTTTACATAGCATTCAAACACAAATCAACAGCGAAGACTTTTTCTTGTACCACAAAATGATATGAAGCAAACAACTAAACGTTCAATACTACCAAGGTACACATCAGATTGCAAAGTTGTTCATATAATATGGACTAAAAGTCGCCAAATAACAACATGTCGAGTCCGCAGTGTGACCTTGACGTTTGAGATATGGACCAGGGTCTTGCGCATGACACACAATATCATCATGGTGAACAATTGTGCCAAGTCATTTTAAAATTCATTGATCCATAAGGAAGATATGGTGCGGACAAAGTCAAGTCGGACGGACACACAAACACGGAACTGCCATTTTGACAACTCTGTCGAGCTCACCGCAAGCGGGCTCGGCAATAAAACCGAATAAGGTATTGGTGAGTTATAACTTAATAACAGAGTAATACTAAATCTAGAATATTTGAATACCAAGGCTCCAGATAAGCATCTTTTTTTGTAATAAAACATTTAATTTTCCCTTAACTTAATAACAATATAATACTAAATCCAGAATATTTGCCACACAGAGACCTTCATACAAATTAAAAAGATAATTGAAAAATATACACACAAACCAAAACAATTGCTCAGAAGCTATTAATTTCGATTTTAATTACTATGACCTTAAAATCGACCCCAGTGGCCCCAATGTTTGTCATATCAAGACCCTCATACAAACGATCCATGTAATAAATTTGGTTGAAAAATATGCATCCAATCAAAAGTTATTCAACAAAATATAATTTTTTTGTGCAAAAAAAGCTGAAAAGGCAAATAAACATAAAGTTTTTAGGTTAAAAAAGTACAAATAATCTTAGATTAGATATTCCCTGATCCCTATGCAAAGTTTTAAATTGATTGGACAAAAGAATAGACCCAGTGTCTATTAAATGAAGAACTCTTGTCTTGACCTAATATATATCTAAATGATAATTAAGATGCGTGCATAACTACTGCATGGAAAAATTAAAATCGAAAGCAACCAAACTCAAACCATTAAAACACAAGAAAACCACAAGAAGTAATTACATCGAATAATGTACTCACATTACATATTAAATGTACTATAGATACAAAAGTAAGAGATTATCTGTACAAATTATCATGATATTAATTCCCAGCAATGATTAGTTACAATCAACCATCCAACCCACCCAAGTTTGGGCTATTTACAGTATGTAAATTTCACCACAAACTTGTACTCATTTATTTTTTGAATTGTAACTTCACAGCAACTTTCAGAAATGAAATGAAGGTTTAACAATGAACCCTATAACTATACAAATTCTATATTTCAACGTTTTCTCATTAAGCTTTGGCGAATTCAACTCTTTATTATGTTACATGGCCACCGGCACATATACATAATATATACAACATATGATATGAGAATGTCATAACTTGTAGCCAGGTTACATTATCTATATATAAATACTTATATCAAAATAGGCAGTAACATGATTCAGTTGAAGTGATTCGGTAAAATATGTCAATATAATAACAGAATTCTTTCCTTAAGTACATTGCAATATTTCGTATAATGTTCTCTGATATAAGTTTTTAAAATTTTTGGACAGATGGAATAAAAATATTATAATAATATGCATGAATATATTGATTCCGTAAATTTGTATATAAAGGACAAATCAGTACAAAATGACACTCATCTACAACATGGACAATCCCTGGATCAATCTCAAAATTCTGGAAATTTCAAAATGCCCACCTTTCACAATCATACGGGAATGACATGAACTTTTAAAACAGCTAGACTTTTTCTAAAATTGTTAACATCAATAGCATTTACATAATCATCTACATTCTATGATCTTTCAAAATGAACACAGTGACATAGTTTAACATTATGTCAACGATTTGTAACCCATGTCTATACATAAATATCGTTTAATCTTTTTACATAATCAAATATAAACAATTTTGGGTTGGCCACTTCTTGTGCCTCCCATATAACCATATCCAAAAGAATATACATGTAAGTGTATCCTCACTTCAGATACCCATTTTTTTATTTGTATGACATAGAGCGTCATAATACTTATTTATTCCATAACACAATCTTACATATCTATTTTTGGTAAGCATAATAACTGCAGCCAACATTGGAAACCTTCCTAGATCACCTAGTACCAAGTCATTGCATGAATACTGATTAGCATTTAGATAAGGTTTACAAGCATATATATGAACATTTTCACCGCATTAATTTTTTTAAACCCGATACTTCTGATACGTATAATGCAGAAGCAAATTTGGAATCACACAGTTTGAAAAACGTTTGGCAAGGTGAACAGGAGAAGTCTTATAATGAGAATAACATAGGCAAAACCATTCACAACCTCAATTGGTTTATTACAATATCAGTAATTCCTGTTTTAATTGTGCCTGTAGAAACAAACTGAAATACCGATGTCCGTGAATGTCTTCAAAATCTTTACTACTAGTTAAATTCAACCATCTTACATAATTAATTCAATTTTGGCTGTTAAGCTTTTAAGCGTTATTAAGATATATCTTTACAAAATATATACATAAAAGTCTTGGTAACGAATGGTAAAATGTGGTGTGCTTGTTGAAATATTATCAAAATAAAAAACCTCACGTTCAAGGATGAAAACAATGTTTTTATCTTCTTACTACATTGTCATACTTATTGTTTAAATTGAACTGTTAAAAAATGGGCGTTTGTTTAAGAGAAAATTTACACCTAACAAATCGACGTGTTTATGGGATCACCATTTTAACATTATGTTTATCGTTTGATTTATCAAAAAATAACTTGAGTAATAAACTCTTAAATTACATAATTTATGAAGTACATACTGTTTTCATTAGAAATTTGGTCGCATATTTCTACTTTACGCCATCCCAAGACTTTTCAAGGTTGACAGGTTGGTAAGTAGTAACGGATGTTATGACATTGCTGCTCTGACTGTCACAAGTCTATTTCACAACAAATGTGTTAATTTATCTCATTTTGTGCATCAAAAGTATTTAAAAGATAATTGAAGGATATTTTAACATTAATAATAACAAATTGTGGGAAAAAAGACGACGTAATAAAGGTTTTCAATCAAGTTTTAATAGTCATTAAACGTTTGTAACATTGTAACAGCTTTACACTATCAGTTAAGGTAACATTATTAACTGTAACACAATCATTATTCGACTGAATATCATCTACTAACGCCGTCATATTGCTTTCACAAATATGTTTGAGCCATGTATAGTCTAATTGATTTTTAGAACAACAAATGTAAATGGCAACGGAGGTTACGTGTAACAGTGAGTCATTTATGTCAAACAAAATTAGCGTAAAATGACACTTTCTGACTGCAGACAACTGCTCAAAGATGAAACTACTTACATTTATTCTGCTACCCAAACTGGCGACATATTTATTTTTACGTTTTTCATTCGTAAACTGATCAAATGTGAAAATTAAGTAAGAACATACCCATGCAGATTGTGTCTTTATCGGAACTCAACGTTTGCCCAAAATGAAAACAAACTTATTACTTAGAAAACTGGTACATTTTGGCAGGAAAAACACCGGCGACATGAAAATAACTTTAAGTTCATAAAAAACAGGAATGACTGTATATCCACTTCTCTCTTCTTGCTAACTGACCACCTTTTTGAATGCAACTATTTTTGTTTTAGTAATTTTAACAGATAGCTTACTTTGATCACAAAACTGTTGTAAAACATTTAATTGTCTTTGTAGACCAACAACTGTATCAGAAAGAAGAACAATGTCATCCACGAACATTAATAAAAATATTTCTACAACATCTAGAGAGAGATGTATGTCTCTTACATTTTGTTCACATAGTAATGAATATCACTCAGCAATGTACATTTAAAACAAAAACGGGCTTAAGTTACAACCCCGTCTTACACCAACTAGATATTCAAATATGTCAGTGTAACCTAAGTTTGTTTTAACAAAAGTTGAATATATGGACAATATAGTATGGTATCATTTACCTTTAATACCATTATTTTTCAAAATATTTAAAAATACAGGTCTATTAACTGTATCAAACACCTTCAGGAAGTCAACAAAGGCAACATGTCCAGGTTTACCAGACATATTAAGATATTTACTTACAACAGAGTAAAGTATATAAGAATTATCAACTGTTGAGTAGTAAGGCCTATGCTTCTACACAGAAACTAATACGTTTGGTAATAATATTTATGTATACCTTGCTTAATATGTCTGAATAGAACTACGAGTATCACTGAAGGTGATTAAACACCCCCCGCAAATCCCCTTTTTAAAAAGCTTAACTCAGAACAAGCCATTTAGGAAAAGAGACGCGCACAAGATTTTGTGTACAGACAAATAAAAGGGAAATTACTCCGTGAGAATAAATCTGAATATTTTTACGATATACGCAAGGAGGCCTAGAGCCTAATGTGCTTGTAAAGTTTTACAAACATCCAACAAGCCATTTAGGAGAAGAAGCGCACACAAGATTTTGTGTATGAGCTAATAAAAAGGGGCATATCTGCGTGCAAATAAATCCGAATAATTTTTTGGTAAGTATGCACAAGAAGACCTAATGCCTAATGTACTGGTAAAGTTTTATAAACATCCAACACGCCGTTTTGGAGAAGCGCACACAAGATTTTGTCTATAGACAAAAAAGAAGGGGCATAACTCCATGAAAATATACCTGAATATTTTTTTAATGTGCGCAAGTGCACTGCAACACGGAACGGCGACCAGTTTAGTGTGACGCTAAACTGGTCCCCGTTCCATGTTGTAGTGCACCACGTCTCTGTACACCAGAGTCAACGGGTACCAGTTTAGTGTGACGCTGACGGTACGGAATTTAGCTAATCCTGTCTTGTAAATACTCCCCTTTAATATAAATAGCCATTTATAACGTTTGCCGGGAAATGTATAATCACTGCATAAACCACTTGATTGCTAAATGATCCGATATAGACTGACAGTGTTTTAACGTGTGAGTAAGCGGAGCTGCAATTAGTCCAACTAGTTAGACTGTTAGTGACGGGGAGACATTTTTGATTTGGCCCCGTCTCTCAAAGTCTAACATAGAACTGCATATTTGTGTGCGGAAAATTCCCAATGAAAAGATAACTACCGGTGTCATGGTAAAGACTTCCTATCCACTGTATTTAACCCATTTACCACGGCTACATTCCGGAAGTAGTATTTACGCAGCTGATTTAAATTTGTATGTGGTGCGCATTTATTGCAGCGATTGCACAGAGTGGAAGTTGGGAAACATGATGATATACTAAAATATATGATATGGCATGGCCGCTTGAACGCGACACGCGGATTATTGTTTTTTCAATTTGAGTAAGCTATAGCAGTTACTGGTGCATTTTTACGAAAATTTGTGTTTCCGCACATAAATATGCAGTTCTCTGTAAGGCTGAGACGATGGCCCTCCGAATTCATTTATGAAATCGGCCAACCGGAAAACCGAATAAGTAAGGCTAAGCTGCAATAATTTCAAATGTGCACTGAAATTTTATTGTACACATTTATTTAATGTACAGTATAAGGTAAGTGGTTGCATATCTCACGGAGGTTAGAGGCGGAAACTGAAGGTAAAGCCAATGAAATCACAAATGCCATTTCTGGTTGATTTATTGTTTCTTCAAATAGCCAAAAAAAATTGGTTACTTAATTTCTTATTGAAAACTCTGTGTAAATAATAAACAGTTGTCTCTAATGAACTGGTCAGGGTAGTTCCAAGGAAAATCATTACATATATATGCGCATATGCACAAATAACCTTCCTGTAGACAGATTGTAAATAAACTATAATTATGCAGGGTTTCCGCTGCCATTTGCCAGTTTCACAAATGGTGAAAAAAATATGTAAGTGTGGAAAAAATCAAATTAAGCATACTTTTTTGGATCCTGGACCCTCCCCTCCATACATGTGGCGAAAAAATATAATGTCCACTGGAAACACTGTCAGTGTTTTTTTTAGGGATTGGGGAAGACACTGGACGCTGGTCAAAAGGGGAAATTTGGGGAAATTATCAAATTTTTATACACTGTCACATAACCAAAACCATTGTTTTCATGAATCAATGATTATAACAATAGCAGTCAAAACAACAATCCACAGGTCCATATCATCGTCTTTTCTACATTTGAACAGATCTACCACACTTTCGCAGTCTTGATCAGTTCGATTTTCTGACCAAAGCTTTATTCTCATGAGTGAATCGAGCGTCGATTGGCCCAGGGATGGTATCTTTAAGGGAGGTCGGAAAGTTTTACGCATGTGCACGGTATATCTGTAACATTGTAACATATTGAAAAACATTTTTTTTTTCAATCAAAAACTGTTTTTAGAATTAATTACACGCATTGTAATAGTAGGAAAAGATAGCTTTATTACCTTCCACAAATTGTTATCGGCTAAGAGTTGTAGAAAATCTAAGAGACAGCATTGAATATGACGGAAGTCTCTGTCGCGCTCTTTTTGTCTACACTAAAACTTGGGATTTCCCGAAATTTACACCTGGCATAAATGTCTATTTTAGGCAACCAATGGAATTTATTCCTTCATTTTGTTTACCAGACTTTTAGAGGCATCCAAAAGGGTCAACTTGATATAACTTTCACGATAAACGTTTACTTTTTTCTTCTATTTTTTTCTGTAAAGTTTTGACTAGGTGTAATTGGCGTTAATTTTCTGTGATTAATCGCACTGATGAATGAGTTTGAATTGTTTTTTCCAAGAATTTTGGACCTTTTTCTTCGAGATTCTTGCATTAATTTCAAAATTACTTGAAGCGCTAACGAACGCATGCATATTTTTTGGAACCTATTGGCGCATCGGAATTAGCTGCCGTCGGACGCAAGGGAGATAACTCGAGTTGTCGTTCTTTGCAAGATAGTTCCCGTTGATGCTGGTACGGGTTGGTGCACTGCAACATGGACCAGTCTATATGGCACGCTGTATGACAGCAATAAAAAAAGTAGAATTTGAAGCGAATAATTGGTCTGTTTCGTATATTTCACTGTAAGAATGCAATACAAGTATGCTTATTTTGTAATAAAGCATACTAGGATGCAGTCAACAAATATCATTCTTAAGTGAGAATTTTGTGTTTCATACTCTACCTTGTCAAACCTGCAAACAAAGGACACCTGTCTGCAAATGACACTGTGGTATCTGCAGGGTGTCTTCGTACACAAGTTTGACTGTATATTACAGACTTTAAGTAACAAATTGTAGCTTGCACATCCATTAAAGGCATTAATTGTGTACAGATTTGAGCACAAGCCTGACTTCACATTATCAAAAAGGGGTGCTTATGCTAGATATTTTCAAGCACTCTCCATTTGGATTTAATTTGATCTTGTTCTCCATCTGCATCTGGTACTCTCCCATGATACAGCTTCATATTTCAAATGTTTTCAAGTTTTCAAAAGAATTTTAAAACAGTTGAAGTGATTTACTGAATTTAATACAGTGCCTTTTTCAAACTTTGAATGTGTAAAACTTCAAACTGTGAGTTTTGCAGATCTTTCATCAGGTGTACAATTACATTATGTGTGTGCACAGCAAATGTTGACTACCGTAACATTGATTGCCTGCATTAGTTATGGTAGAAATCAAATGTTTTCATAATATAGTGGGCTATATGTTAACTACATATGTGTTATCACTTGTGGAATATTATCCTGTATTCTAATCTACCTGTTATACAATTTGTGAAATAGCCAGTAGGCTATGGTGAAAATTACAGATGAATACGTTGGCGGTGATTGATTTTCAAGGAAGAGTTTTGGAATACCGTTCATCACAGCAAAAAAATATATATTTTTGTATTAGTGATTGAATAAGCTTTAAAATGATGTATAATATGACACGGGTTTTGAAAGATTTCATTTTTTGTCCGACCTCTCTATCTTTAATCACTACAGCAAAAAAGGAGTTTACTCGTCCAGTATGCTTTGAGCCAGATATCATAGTTCTTAATTTCATCAATTGTGCGTCCTTTAACCTGAAATGGAAACGTGTGCCTGCTTCCAGACATCATAAGCGTGGATATATACGCATTGGTCATGGGTCGGGATCTAGTATTGGTTCCCGTCACTGTGTATATTGTTCCACTATCGCAGGTAATAAGGGGTCGCACTAAACTACTGACGAATTAACTGACCATATAGATAAAGAGGAAAAACGCTGACGACATACACAAAGAAGGATTATCGGAAAACGCTGACGATATATACAAAGAAGGATTAACAGACCGTATAAAATCGGATGGTAGAATATGGACTAACCAACGATATCTTGTATAGGTCTTTTCAGAAAGTAGGTTATCTCCCTTGAAATTCGGAATCCTTCGGACACTGGGTAGTATTTTTGAGACTTACAAAACCAACATCGATATACTATGTGTTGAGGTACCACGGAGGGCATTAATTGAAAATAATTGATAAACACATTAATCAATTATTTAAAAAGGTGTTAAATACTGATAATGATGGTTGGTTGAAGTAAAATTAATGATGCTACCTTGTTCAATATGTTTTTGAAGAATATTTAACAATGACATAAAGTCAATCATCATATCAGAGAGGTGTAAACAGTTATGTTAAAATTTCTGTTAAGTTCCTAGTGGTACTTCATGAATGCATAAATGCTCGACCCACATTTAGAATTGATTTAATAGTTTTAAATGATAATACTATCTTACTATACACATAATATATTTGTGACACTAAAACAGATATGCGCAAATACAAGATCAAACAAATATAATGGCGCACATATCTACAAGAATGCATTTAATAAACGATATTTATTACATAACACTTAAAAAGTGACCATATTATGTATTCAAACTTAAAAATCGATAAGGGATCGAATGGTCTTATAAAGTATAAGTTTAAAATGACAAATTCTTTCTTAAAAAATGTTTTAAGCATATAGAACCTGCCAATTTTATTTTTTTTACGTGTTTCTCAACACGTTTAAAAAATTAATAAAACATTGTAAGAATGATAAATAGTGTTTCACGCATGCCATGACTGATTAAATATAGAACATGTTTGACCCCCAGACAGCTGTAAAAACAATGTAGATCCATAAAACAACGGGTGGTATAAATATATATGACTGCATACTGATTTTCCGGCTTAATTAATTGCTATCAGTAAGGATCGTGTCACCCAGACTATGATTTGACAACTTGCTGATATTAAAGCAGCAGATTTTACTAAGATAAAATAAAAACACAAGTGCCCCGAATTTGCAAATTTGTGACCACAGCCATCAAGATAAATCACAAAGATAAACATTCTTGTTTAATAACATTAAAATGTAAACCAGTGTTTTTTCTACAAGCAAAATTTAGCCTAATCTCTTGCACGCAAATAAAACGAAAGATAACAAATAGCCGTGTGTGTGTTTTTTTTATCCCAATGAATATAAATGAGTGTACATCCGTGTAATGTATTGTTGTATATTTAATCTTTTTTTTAAAAAAATGTTCTTTTCAAGTGTTGGAAGGAGGTAAAATGATGGACACAAATTAAGACACAGAGTCATAACCACTTATTTTCTATTGCAATCCACAGATCAACAATGTATGCAATTTTGCATACAAAGTGTTTCGGATTAATTTCATAGTCACACTTAAAAGAAAGAAAAAAAAAACAGTCATATGAAATAAAACATCGGTTGCCTGATCGCTGTTCACGAGAAAACTTGAATTACTTTATATTTCATTAAATATTTTGAATCTCGAATGTTTGATGCACCCAAAGACACAATCGAAAAATGACTGTGCAAAATTCATGTTTTATCGGCAGGAAGTATTAGTAAATATCAAATACGTACTCTGCATCTTTATCAGATAATGCCTGAAAAGTTGAACGTACATGTAAAAAATCCAAATATTTTACCGAAAGTTTGTTGATTTTACACTCACACCTGCTCAATCGAACATACAGCCTGGACATGGTTTCCCTTTGTGGGTCCAAAGTGACATACCAAATGTTCTCCACACAACATGGTTTAGTCACTATTCCCAATCACAAAGTTGGACTGATTATTCTTACAATGCTTAATCCCGGCCTTACTTGCTCGTAAATCAGTTCGAAATCGAGGCATCAGCAGCTTTTTGTCGACTAGTTTCCCTACAAAGATCTTTCATACCCAACAATATCATTGGCGAGATAGCATAGCTATTTTTGTCTATTAAATGAGACTGTTCTATCCTTTTGAATATCCTGTTCCCTCCGGGATATTCGCATGTGGCGAAATTCACTAATTTTGACAATATAACTTATTACACAAAAAATTTTGTTCACCTCAGTAATAAGCTATATTAATGAAGGTTTGTAAGTGTGTCTATGTTTTTACTCGTTGTATATTAGTTAATTAATACACAACATTTTGAGTATTTCTGTTCTAAATAGCTATATAATAACACTTTCTTTGCTATTATAGCTTTTTAAATCTGTTTTAATTTGTTTTTCTTCTATTATGACATAACAAGGATTGGAAACTACTATATAAATACATATACAGTAATTTCGACATTAGCAACCAGTTTGACATACATTTAATTAGAATACGATATTTATCCAGTGTTAAAAATCATACAACTAAGAAGCGCAGTACTACCCGGAAGTAGCAGGTGCGCGTTTTTTATCTCCTAATGAAGAGCTATCAAGGGCAGATAAATCATGTTTCTGAAAAGGCCTATACATAGAGGGGAAATGAATGAAACAATAATTTTTTTTTTTTTAATAAATTTGGCAAAATTATTTGCCAAATTTATTTAAAAAAATTCTTGTTTCATTCATTTCCCCTCTATGTATACAAGATATCGTTGGTTAGTCCATATTCTACCGTCCGATTTTATACGGTCTGTTAATCCTTCTTTGTATATATCGTCAGCGTTTTCCGATAATCCTTCTTTGTGTATATCGTCAGCGTTTTTCCTCTTTATCTATATGGTCAGTTAATTCGTCAGTAGTTTAGTACGTGCCGGTAATAAGCTCATTCGGGTTGGTTCGGCAGACATCGTTATAAAGCTGGGAAATCCCAATAGGTTTGCTCAGTCATTACAAAACAAATAATATCTTCATACAAATGCCGATAAACCTTGGTCTGATTTATATTTGGCCGAATTAAATCTACTAAAACTGAAATTGCCTATTTTTGATTAGCTTAAACAGGAATTATGCATCTTAGCGAGAGGAAAAATGCTTCTTTGGGGAAAAATTTCGAGGGGAAGACACCGATTATCGGCGTCACATTCTTTGTAAAAAAAACCCGGCCTGTATATGCTTGGTATATGCTACACTTGTTACAATCATCGATGACTGATTGTGATATTATAACTATATCAAAATTAATCTCTAATATTGACTCAGAATGCTATAAGATTTATTTTTGTGTGGATTATGTCTGGAGCTATAAAAAGTGTAACGGAGTAAGTCCTGATAATTTAACTGATTAAGTTACCTTATAGCTCGGTAAGTTTTAGCTGTACGGAGAGCTTAATATAGCCGTATTAATACAATTATTTCTATCCGTAGGATGGCTAATTCCATTCTCGGATGTTTAGTGTCAAGGATGTATCAGTAGATTTTTAATCAGAATCAAGACCAGCATTTCGGAAATACAATGAACTTTTACTGGACGGGAGGAAGGAAAACTTGAAACCATTGCTGGACAGATCAAAATATTACCTGGCCAAAATGTATATTTGCTTAAATATTCACTTTAACTCACAAGAATTGCATTGACTGCAAGGCTCAGAAGTCTTTGATGTCCTTAAATTGATGAAGCTACAACTGTTGTATGGATCCATGTTGTGAAATACTCAATATATTTTTTTCTTTTATAGTCAATAGGTGCATGTAAATTAAGCTCTGCTCTAAGATAACGCTAATGGGGAATAAAATGAATAAGGTAAGATATGTACAGTAAAGATCATTGATGTTCCTTGAATCTCTATTATAGACTTTCAGTGAGGTAGATGATTGTCTCTGCATAATGTAGCCTTACTAATTCAGCTGTTCAGTTGGCCAATTTCATAGGTGGTGCGAATAAAAAAATGTCTTGCTGTAACAGCCTTAACCCTTGCCATGCCAATAAGACTGGTATACCCATCTACACAAATCTACATATTTGCCTACAGGAAGGTACACCAATTTGGGGAATTGGTTTAAGTCTTAAATTTATAATCAATCATTTCTTAAAAAAATTCTGTCCAGTGTAAGAAAAATGTTTGTGGCACCTAAAGAATTAACTAATTGAACTAAAATTATAAAACGCAGAAAAAATTCTGAAGTTCTGTCTTTTGATTTATTTATTTTTTCCTAAGTTCTTTATAATCATGAGTGCATAGTGGAAAATGGTATTAATGGGTGCAAGGTTATTAAAACTTGAGATCAGTTTTCCTACTCAAGTCTCATTTCTGTTCTCAACTTACTTAAGATCAATATGTAGTGTAACTTAATTCTGATGAATTTATTTTCATACAGAAAACTGTATGAAAGGTTTTGTATGTTAGTTTTTTCATAACTAGCTTGAAAATATTAAGAACACAGAATTGAGATTTGAGCAGAGATATCAATACCAAATTTTATAGTCTCAGACCCTGGTCAAGGTTTGAATGTTATCCTCTTTAATGTTAATGGCAGACAATGGACTGTATTGCTCTTTACAGATTCTAGACAAATAATTTATGAGCTTCTCATGAATTTAGTTTTGTTCCATATTTTTATCTACAGATTGTCACGGGAGTGTATGTGGGGAACTTCCGTGATGCTGAAGATCGGAAACAATTAAGTGATAACAATATAACACATATTCTAGCTATACATGATGATGCCAAGGCTTTGTTAGAGGTAAGATTATCAATACATCGGTCCTCTTGTGTTTTTTCTCTTCAGAAGATTGTCTCTTTCACACTCTCTGCATTTCAAACAAAAGTGTTCAGATCCAATCTGGATCTGTTCCAAATGATGTTTTGATAAACTGATTGCCTTCCTCATACCAATGCCATTTGTAAATTACTACCTATAAAGTATACCTTTTTATAGTTCTCCTTTTTCACTAAGTTGGTTGTTTAACTCAGTTTATTATGGCTTTTATGCCATGACAAATGACTGACTATAACCTGTGATATCCTATCAAAATACTTTTATGAAACTAGATCTATCAGTATGACCAATTTATGGTCTTAAGACTAAATATATGTGTAGGTATTGAAATGACTTACAAGTTACATGACCAAAGCAAATTAATATTGGATTTAGACTGACACAAAATATGCACTAAATGGATATTGCTAATTTGTTAAATTACTTGATCATTTCGAGCAACCCTTAACGTGGATGAAATTAAGTCATTGTTTTGTATCATATTTTTCCAGGACAAGACATACTTGTGTATAAATGCCAGTGATACTCCAGGCCAGTCTTTAACTCAGTTCTTTCCTCAATGTATTGATTTTATACATAAAGCTAGGTTGGAGGGAGGAAACGTCTTAATCCATTGGTATATAAAATCATTTGTCACTATATATATGGTAAAATCTTGATATCAAGACCTTTTAATAGCAAATAATCAGTCTTAATTATTACATGGTCTCATTATCAAGTCGAAATATTGAGTAAATATTGAAAATCCATTTGAAATAAGTGGTTATTAGCATGAAAATTTGTAGTCCCATCTTTGAAGTGGTGATTAACTTAAATTTTAATTTTCTTTGATTTCATTTTTTCTTCAATTTGTCTGTGTGAAAGTTTAATCTATTTTTTTCTTCTGATGGTCTGATGTACTGCAGAAGGAATCTTCATTTAATCCATCAGTTAATTTTTGTGTGAGAACTGTATGCATATTATCACTTAGTGCTAAAAGAATGTTAGAGGCTATATTATTTCTTTTTCGAGTAACTAGCTTACCTCATTTACTTACATTTATGATATTTATGCACAGTATCACCTGTTTTAAAATTGATCAATGATATTCATCATCCCATTTCAATTGAATTTACAATGTTTTTAAGAAATTAACCTTTATTAAGGTTACAGATCTTATTTTCCAGACAGATATTTTTTCCATTAAAAAATCTAGTAATAGTCGTTTCCTACTGATTGATATGAGACTGATATTGTAAATGCATCTTTCAGTTTGGCTGGTATGTCTCGAAGTGTCACGATCACAGCAGCATACATTATGACTGTAACCAATCTTGGTTGGCGAGATACACTCAATGCCATATGTGGTGCTAGAAGCATGGCTAATCCAAACTTTGGATTTCAGAAACAGTTGCAGATGTATGAAAATGAAGGCCTCAAAAAGGTATCATTATTTTAGTTCAATGCACTGAAAACTAAAGTTTTTATGTGTTGTCCTTATGTCACCTACAATTTGCTTGTTAAATGTACAGCATTGAACCAATCTTAATGAATCGTGATCAAAATGTTTTTCCAGTTTAAATTTGGTCTATGCCAGGTCTTTATATCAAATCACAAGAAAAATCTGATACTTTAACACCAAGCTACTAGATTCTAAAAATCATTGCCAGAGTTAAACTTAAAAACTGAAAAACTATGAATGACGAGAGATGTTGATTTCATTATTTCGTTTTATCTCTTATTGATTGTAGTCCTCTAGCATGATTAAATGGTTTAACTATTTTGTGTTGAAATTGTTTTTTAATTTGTTAGTTGACTCTCTAATTATTATTCATTTTGATATGCAGTGGCTGGTCATAATTGTATTTGTAGCTCCACAGCCTTGTTGTGCTTTATGATAAAGCTGGTTTTCTAATGTTATATGAATTATTTAGCAGCACTAAACATTCGTTTAATGGTATTTTTTCTCCCTGTGAAAGAAAAGTTGGTAGTGAAATACAAAATCTCACACACAGTTAATTTTTATCTGAAACTTTTACTGTTCTTTTATTTCAGGCTAGGCAAGAATTAAAAGAAAAATATCCTGAATCTGATTTTATTGATGCGAAAGAATGTGAAGTCTTGTTAAAATGTTTCAATAATATTTTAACGACTGATGAAAGCCATTCCCCCCCAGAACTTTACTCACTACCTCATAGAGCATACAGCAATAGAAATAAGCCAAAAACTGATACAACTGCAGCGTTTGATGGGCAGGAATTCAGTAGCAAAGAAATCGTGGAGAATAAGACTGAATCTGAAGATGCTAGCAACAAAAACAATAGCATTGCCAAGACGTCAGACAATCTCAACCGATGATGGCATGACTTATGTAGTGTTTGATGCTGATGATATTTTTTACACCTTTAGCGCAATGATAACGTGACTATTTATGCAGAGAAGGCAGGCTTTCCCTACATTTTGAAATGTGTTATGTATTTTCTTGCTGATAATGAGGATGTCTGGTTGGTAAATTTTTGTTGCTGATAAGTGTGGTAAAACATTTTCCTTTCTGAAACACCCCAGTTTCTGGTATTAAGGTTAAGGGAATGGTGGCTACTACAGAAAGCTGTATTATCGTCTCATTAAAGTATTAATGCACACTAAACAATGCTTGTTGTGGCAAGTTTTAAGCATATTACGTGATATTTACCATGTAAGAAATTCTTTCATGTCCTATCTTTGGATTTTAATGGTCGTACCCTTTTCATACTTTTCTGTCTTTTCCTATTTTTTGTATGGGTCTTGAGGAGAGCTTGGTTGTTCTGACTGTGTTTAGGTCATTGTAACGTTTGTGTCTTGATTGTCACAGTACTTCGTGGGAGTTACAAATGAACTACACTAGTTAGTAAATCATATACACTACATGCATTATCCAGTTGGTGGAGCTTATCAGTTACTGATCAGAGTTATAGATAAATCAAAATTGCACGAACTTAGAATTTGCAGACAAGAAAAACAAACTAAACTGAAGTTATCATGGCATGTCAATTCAATGGAATCAGGAATTCATTTCCTGTCAACTAAAACACGGCAGTAAAATGTGGGTTGGTATAAAACGCAGAGGCATTACGCAGACAATATAGAAATAGAGGGAAAACGCAGACCACAAAGAAATAGAAGGATATCGGAAAACGCAGACGACAAAGAAATAGAGGGATACTAATATAGTAGTTGTTGGGGGGTAAATTAAGGGGAATATTAGTGTACAGTGTTGTTGATTATGAATTTATTATTTTATAAGAAGAATAATCTTTTTGAAAAAAAAATATTCTTATGATTTTTTAAAATCATGTATAGTATAGGTCTTTGGTAATTGTAAACTAATCTAAATTATTGGTTTAAACTAGACATGTAAACGAAAATTCGAATGTTCACATTCTTTTCAAATATTTTTTGATAGCTATATCAAGATACAGTTGTCTGTTTGTCAGCAAATTTGTGTTCATAAGGCACGTCAGTTTGTCACTTCAGTGTGGTAATTTGCAAAAACACGGTTGTTGTTTTAACCATTGTCATATGCGTTAATTGCCGCAAAACTTTACGAAGGTGATATGATCTATCTATCTATAGATACTGCTTGACCCTCTTGCGAGTATAGACTTGCAGGTGCGCGTCAGTGCAGAATAAAAGTTTGTAAAAGTTGTGAAAGTGAGACTTCAAAAGTAATGAAAGTGAGAATGAAGTAAAAGTGTGATAGTGTTAGGTTAAGATGACACTATTTATAGTTAATTAAAAGATGGTTAAAAACACTGCGTCCGGCGTTCAGGGGCGGAAAATGAGGGCTGGGGTAAAGGCCACGCTTGAAACCCTCAATGTCATCATTAAGTACTAACTGTGCGGGAAGAGCATTCCATAAAACAACTGTATAAGGGAAAAAAGAAAACTTGTAATAATCCTTATAGGTCTGAATTTGCCTAAAGTGAAGCGTATGCATGTGACGCGTCAGTCTTGTGGGATGAACTAGATAGGGTGGCACAGGAACTGCAACCAGACCATATACAATCTTATAAAACATAGTAAGTCTTGCCATGTCCCGTCTGTCCTGTAAAGTCTGCCAGCCAAGATCCGCTTGCATGCTGGTTACACTGTCGTAAGTGGAATAGTTGTTTTTAACCCATCTTGCTGCCCTACGTTGAACTTTTTCAATCTTATCAATATTAACTTGGGTATGTGGACTCCAGACTGTTGATGCGTATTCCACTTGAGGTCTCACCATGGTCTTGTAGGCTACTTCTCTGATTTTTTCATTTTTTGTTGGTATGTTTCTGTGAATAAATCCAAGTGTTCTGTTAGCAGTAGATGTAATATTATTGATGTGTGTATTCCATGAAAGATCTTTTGAAAAGGTGAGACCGAGGTATTTGGCATTTTCTACTGACTCGAGAGTTTGCCCATGTAGCCTGTAATTGAAGATGAAAGGTTTACTTTTATTAGTAATATTTAAGACCACACATTTGCTTGGATTGAATTCCATTTCCCACTTATCTTCCCATAGTTCAAGCTTTTCTAGATCGTCCTGTAAAATAGAGCAGTCTTGCAAGGTGTTAATTGCAAGGTATACAGCAGTATCGTCAGCAAACAATCGGACCTGTGAAGTAATTGAGGTAGGCAGATCATTAATGTACAGAAGAAACAAGAGCGGACCAAGGACTGAGCCCTGAGGCACCCCTGATGTAACTGGGACCTCTGAAGATTTTTCGCAGTCTAAAACAACTGTTTGAGTCCTACCAATAAGAAAAGATTTAATCCAAGAAATTGAGGTTTTGTTGACACCATGAATCTGTAGTTTGTAGAGTAATTTAAGATGGCTGACTTTATCGAAAGCTTTGCTGAAATCAAGAAGGATTAGGTCTGTTTGTTGTCCCTGTGTCATGCTTCTGGTAATTTCGTCAACGAGTTGCAGCAGCTGGGTCTCACAGGAGCGTTTTTCTCTGAAGCCATGCTGTAGATCATATAGAATGTTATGTTTGTTGAAATGTGCTGTAATATTTGAGGCAACAATGTGTTCTAAAACTTTGCAAAGAATACAAGTTAGTGAGATTGGTCTGTAATTGGCTGGGTCTTCTTTGTTGCCCTTCTTAAATAAAGGGATAACGTTAGCAGATGTCCATGCCTTTGGGAGAGCACCAGTGTTGAGTGATTTCTGAAATAAAATTTGCAAAATAGGTGAAATTTGATGGCTAAGTTTTTTCAGAAGCAATGGCTTTAGATTGTCTGGGCCTGCAGCTTTATCGGGCTTGAGATTGGACAGCAGCTTCTGCACCCCGTTGAGAGAGATCTGTATGTCTGGCATTGTCGGATATTTACTGGAAGCAGATTGAGAAGGATCGAAATGAGAAATAGGCGTGAAAACTGACTGAAATTGTCTGTTAAGGACATTGGCTTTTTCTTCACTTGAAGTGCTGGTTTTGCCTGAAAATTTGTCAAACAATGTTGATATACCAGTTGTGTCTTGCCGTGCATTTTTCAAAAGGCTGAAAAGTTTTTTAGAATTTGGACGAGAGTTTTCACTGGTGTCTTCCTGGTCATCTAGGCCTAAAATATGAGCAATATAATTATTATGAGCATTTTTGATTTCTTGTTTTATCTTGGCCTTAAGATTGAGAAAAGTTTTGGATTTACTGGAACCCGCTTTCTTCAATTTGATGTAAAGCCTGTCTCTTTTTCGCATCAGTCGCTTGATTGGTTGAGTTATCCATGGCAAAGATGATTTTCCACTGAAAGTTTTAGACGGGATAAATTTATTAATACCTGTGGATAAAATGTTAGTAAGAGAATTCCAAAGTTCTTCAACAGTTTTTGATTCATGATCTAATAATATGTTTGATTTTTCCTGCTCCATGTATTTCTCAAACCCCTCCCAGTCTGCCTTCCTGTAAAGATGAACATTTCTAGGTGCTTTTCTAGTGATATTTGGTCTTATAGATGCTTGAAAAGAAACTATGCAATGATCCGCTATACCTGAAATTGATTGACAATTATTAATTAGGGTTGGATTTGTTGTGAGAAAAAGATCAAGGATGTTGTCACCAGGTGTGTTGTCACTGACCATCTGTGTTAGGTTAAAATCTGAAAGTAAGTCGATAAAGTCTTCATAAAGCTGAGGAAATTTACAACCAGGTTTAATTGTTGGAACATGATCTTGGCTCCATGAGAAAGCTGGATAGTTGAAATCGCCTAAAATCCAAAAATTTCCCTTCAATTTACTGGCAAGTTCAAGAGATTTCCGCAATTCAACAGCACTCTCCGAGTTTGATTCGTTGTTTCTGTAATAAGCTGAAATAAAGAGAGGCTTGCAGTTATTATAGCATATTTTCACCCAGAGGATTTCACAGTTTGTTTTAAGTTCTTTGACTTCTGTAGCTAGGATGTTATCTTTCACCAAGATGAAGACACCGCTGCCCTTTCCATTTCTGTCTTGACGAAATACGCTGTAACCTAGGGATAAAGGAAAAGTTTCACTATCAAGATGTTCCCTATTGAGCCATGATTCTGTACCGACAACAACATCCGGTTTATGTTGGTCTATAGTTGCTGCAAATAAATGAGTTTTATTAACAATAGACTGACAATTAACAGATAAAACTTTGAGTTGTGGCTGTTTCTTGAAGGAAAGCGGATCGTTGGCTGGCCTATGTCCCTGGGTCGATGTCTGTGATGTAGTTTGTCCGTCATGCGTCTCTGTCGGGTCACCAAGCACAGTAAAACTATTTACCGATGATAGAGATGACAAGGAATGTGCCGTCACTGGAATGATTCAATGTGTCACAACTAGGACACACCCACGCAAAAGATAAGTCACATGATACATAGCTATCGTATGCTGCAGGGCTGATGCTGTCCTGGCATTTGATATGAAACCACTTGGTACAGTTATCACAATCAATAGCATAATCATCATCAAGGACCTCCTGTCCACAAGTTCCACAAGGATAATCGGGTCCAGGATTTTTCTCTACATCAGGGGAGAGTGACAAAAGAAGTATACATAGGTACGCCAAGGACATGTTTCTAGATGGCCTGCTTGGAAAACTAAATCTGGTGGACCTGCCTAGGCTTCTCAGTAATGAAGCAGTGGCATAGAAGTTGGATGGCCTGAAAATATGTGGGGATTTACCTGTTCCTGCAGCAACATCTGATACTACACCTGTGTATGACTTTTCAATGAAGAGTCAACAAAACACAGTAATGAAAATGGGTAAAAGAATACCTGTTATCATGGTCGTGAAAAAACAAAACAAAAATGGCTGCCGGGGATCAGTTATTTTAACGCAATAACTGAAAAAATGTGGACTATTGGCGATTTTGGATATACTTACGACTAGGACTTGGAAAAAAGTTGAGTGAAAAATAATGGCTGCTCCCTAAATCATGTTTGCAATGGGAGACGAAGGAAAAAACCTAAAATTTTCATAAACCTATCATTTCGGGGTCGGAATTTCACAACAGGATCTACCAAATATACTTCCTGTGTGAAAACATCTGAAAAAGGGGCCCCTGTTACCATAAAACTGTTTTTCTGGAAAAAGACGAGAGCCGGGAAAATTTGATGTTAGTTGCACGACGCATGCGCATATGATAACGGTCCATGGAAAAACCGAAAAACATTTATTAACGGAACACACCGAAAAACACAAAAACCGAAGGTTCAGGGTGAGCTGTTAGGATGGGTAGGTGGATGCTCCCTCGTCCGTCGTCTGGCGTCAACAATGGTCTTCTCCTAGTGATGAAACCATAATCGGATACAATCGATTAGCGGCGTGAAAATGCCTGCTGATTCCGATAATCGATTGCAGTTCTTCATAATCGATTATCAGTCTATCTCATTTAGGCGCCGTATACTAACTACTGGTGCCGCAAACTAAACACACATTCAAGGGAAATCACTTGCATTGTTTAAAAAAAGATTGCGGATCATTGATAAAGACGAAAAAAAAATGACCATCCCTCAGGTTATTTGATGTTAATAGAGCCCTGGTAATGGTTTATATGGATAACACACTCCATTCACCATGCCTATATGTTACAATGCCAACTAGCATAAAGCAGATGATGGCTAGGAACCAAAAGGTGCATTTGGTCTGTAGCATCCTTAGATGGTCCTTTCTCAAGTTTCTCAAATAAATTTGGTCGGCCCCTTTTAGGGGCCGCTAGAGCTAAAAATAGAAATACCTTTAAACGTCTTCTTCTCATGTTCTTATGGATGGATAATTACCAAACTTGGTTTTTAGCATCTTAATATAGTGTTCTATCAGACTTGCTCAAATAAAAATGGTTTGCCCAAATTAGGGGCCGCTAGAGCTAAAAATAGAAATACTTTAAAATGACTTCTTTTCATGAACCAGTAGTTGGATCATCACCAAATTTGGTCTGTGGCATCCTTCAGTCATCACGAATATTCTTTTGTAGTATCCTTTGATGGTCCTTTATCGAGTTTATTATTGTTCCCCATTATTTGCCCACAAGTGTACCTTTATTACCTTTTTAGTAACAAGTCAATTAATATTTATTCTGGTGAGCGATGCAGGGCCATCATGGCCCTTTTGTTTTGTTTTGTAGACATAAATGTATGTAAACATGTAACCAATTCCCTGGGAGATGCCCACTATTTACCTTAGTAATTCCATGCCAAAATTTCCTCTAGAGGTGTCTGGAGCTTCACCAGTTGCAGTGGCTGGTGACATTTTTTCCAATGTCTGCGCGGACTTCTCCTTGGCGAGCCTGATTCTGAAGACGTCGGTGTCAAGGAACCCTCCGCCATTTCCTGAAAAGTAGAAAGTATAAATAATGACATATGTATATGCTCGCCCTAATCACTTTCAGTGATAGTTTTAGTTATTGTTTGTTCTGGTTTGATGTTTTGATATACCTTGCATGCGTTGTATTTCTATATATCTTTAATGCTCTACAAATGTGGAAATTTAAGGGATCCTGAATTTGTGCAATATTTTTAGGCTATATGAACAGGAATCTGTGTTATCTGACCAACCCTATGTATTTGCCCTGATGCTAAAGTTTCAAATACAAAATGTTTGCGGACAAAACGTACTTCCAAAGTACGAACATTATGTTTAGATAAAAAATTGAAAAGTTTTGCGACATACCAACCCCATTTATTTGTAATTAGGTTTTCTTTTGTTGACCAATATTTTTGTAGTTTTATGTTGGTTATGTCAACATTAAAATGCTTGATACGATAGGTTGAAGATCGATGCAATTAATAAGACTATGTTTGACAGAATATGGTGCACTACATGGAAAACATTCTGGCATATCATCTCTGGTGAGAAGCCAAGAATGGGTTAAACGAGTATGTCCAATTCTGCACCCAGAGAATATCACCTGTTCCCGTCGAATGAACCATTGGGACTGTCAGGAAGATCGCATGAGGTTAAAAATTGAAGATTTAAAATCAGTGTGCGGAATTTTGATATTTGAAATTAGTGATGTAAAGGCAGATTTAGCACTTTCATCAGCCTTAGCATTACCTTTAATACCCATATGTCCCGGGATCCAGCAAAACACAAATTGTTTGGATACACAGAGACGGATGGTATCACAGACTAGGGGACTATTCAAATTCATATCATATAAGGCTTATAATGATGATAATGTGTCTAAGAATATGATGAAATGATTATGATTTGATTCTTCAGCAAGATCGAGGGCTAGATTAATGGCCTTCATTTCGGCTGAAAAAATAGAGGACTTGATGGAAGACGGCATTTCTTAATTTTCTTTTCAAATACTGCTGCAGCTGCAACAATATCCCGGTCTTTAGAGCCATCAGTATAGATTGGTTGATGTGTATGATAGTTTTCTGTAAATTCATGATGTTTGGTTTGGAAAGTGCCACTGTCTGCTTCTGACTTTTTGTCACTGGTGAGGTGGAAACGAAACTCCGCCGATTCAAAAGTCCAGTGTGGGATATCTTGAACTTTGTATTTTGCAATGGACTCAACGTTGAGATCTTCAATAAATTGAGACATTCGGATACCGAGTGGCGGAATTAAATATGGTTTCCGTTCGAACAGATTTTTAAACAAAGAGTTAAAACAATGTGATGTGTGTTGTTGAAAGGGTTTAAGTATTAAGATATACTGAGCAGCAAGTTTTTGCTGTCTAAAATAAAGGGGTCGTTCATTTGCCACATCATAGAGGCTGTTCACGGGGATGTTTTATGTGTTCCAAGGACTAGTCTAAGACCATGATTATGTATAGAATCAAGTATTTATAGATAAGATTTCCTTGCAGATTCATAAACAATGGATCCATTGTCAAGTTTTTAACGAAAGAGAGACCTATAATAATGTAAAATAAATTTTCTGTCAGCTCCCTACTCAGAGTGAGCGACAACTTTAAGGAGGTTGAGAGCCTACTGACATTTCAGTTTTAAGTGCTTTAATATGTGGAGAGTAGTAGGGGTTTTACCAAAGAACGGACATTTTTCACCACCCTTTAAACCATAAATATGGGGGAAATCTCCCATACTTATCAAAACCCTTCAAACCCCCATAAACATGGGGGAAACCTACCATACTTATCAAAATCTTTCAACCTCATATATATGGCGAACACTTCCATACTTATAAAAAATCAGACCCTTTCAATCGCGCTCTCCTATTTTCTTTTTTAAATGTATAAAATCGATACGCGAATGTGTTTCGATTTTACGAGTTTGGGGAATTCTAGAACGGTATATAATACAACCTTATGTGCCCTTTAGCGGTAAACTTAAATTCGTCGTACGTTAAAGGGTATATTCCGATCCTCGTGTCTGGTGAATTAATATCAAATGACCACATTTTATTGATTATTCTTTTTTGCTTTTGGAGACGGTCCCAAAATATTTTTGTCCTTCCATCACCCAGGTCCACATGTAATAATCGTTGTTTTTCCGTAGATTTAATTTTTCTCGTATGCGACTAATTAATGTCGCGCGTGTAAACACCCGTTTTTTAAGAAGCCAGTGTTCTGTGCCGTACAAATGTTCATCACTTACAATAACGGGGTATGTTACTATATCGTTATAAATAATATTTGTGTTCGGCGTTTTAACGAAGGCTGATGTGAAAAAGTTGTATCGTTTATTTTTATTATTGGCGATAACAACTCGGTTATCCAGTTTTTGTTTTACATTAATTATAGTATCCGCGCTAACGTCGAGTGAAAATAAAAGAGTTTCTAATAGTTTATTTTTAAGAATTTTTATATCCGATTCTAGTTGTAAAATTTTGATATATTTCCTACGACAGCTTTACCCACATCCATCTTTATCCTTTCGATGATCGGATTCAGATCTTTCTCGTCTACAAATTTTTACAATTCTTTCTTTAAATTTTCCACCCCTTTCTCTCTCTGTAATTTCCGTTCGATTCTATCTTCGATGGTTTCACTATCCAACGCCCATTCTTTCTTAAGTTTATTCAGTTCGGTTTCCATTTTTGGTTCGTCGACATATCCCCCCAAATGTTCTTTTACCGTCGTCACAAAGGCTTTACCAATTTCCGTCTTTGCTCGTCCCAACTCATTCTCGTCTACGTACATTTCCAACTCATTTTTACGATGTTTCACCCCCTTTTCAACATCACCCTGTAGTTTTTGTTCAACCCTATCCTTGATGATTTCATCATCCTTCGTCCACTCCCTATTTAGTTTATTTAGTTTAGCTTCTAATTTTCTTTCGTTGATATAATCTCTCAAATTTTCGTTTATTCTCGTTACCAAGATTTTACCGGTTTCCGTCTTTGCTCGTTCCAACTCATTCTCGTCTACGTACGTTTCCAACTCTTTTTTAAAATTTTCCACTCCTTTTTTTTACATCTCCCCGTAATTTCCGTTTGATTCTATCCTCAATGGGTTCGTCGTCTAACGTCCATTCTTTCTTTAGGTTTTCCAGTTTGGTTTCCAAATTTCTTTCGTTGATATATCCCCTCAAGTATTCTTTTATTTTGTTGACAAAAGTTTGTCCAATTTCCGTCTTTGCTCGTTCTAGTTCGTTCTCATCTACGTACGTTTCCAACTCTTTCTACATAAAGACTTTCTACCCCTTTTTCGATATCATCCCCAATTTCTCTTCTATTTTATCTTCGATATCAGTCAATGAATATTTTATACGTCGTTTTTGTTTATCTAGTCCGTAATCACGCACCATCTTGTTCCCCTGTTTTATCACAAATGCCTTGCTCACTGCGTTACCTCCGTCTGTGGGGGTACCAAGATTCGTAATCTTTTTTCCAAACATATCAATTTTCCCCCTTCTCAGAAAATTGTTACTTATATAACAGAATGACACGAGGAATCTAAAACGTGAGTTTTCGGCATCCGTCCAAATTTATCAACGGGCATTTTTTATAAAAACGAATTTATTTTAATAACGTTATAATTGTTTTTTCCCAATTATAACGGTTTATAATACAACCTTATGTATCAATTTTTATAATTATAAATCGATAAAACCATTTCCTAGGTTCAAAAAGTAAATACCCTTCGCCTGTAATTTCAAATGACCAGTTGCCTTTTATTATTCTTGTGTTATTATCTGGTAGTTTACTAGTAGAATCAGCCGACTCCTTGTCACACTCAGATCCTCTCAGTCTAATCTGACTAGTTCATCCGGTTGATTCCAGAATGCCTGGTAAACTATTAGTGTGTTGCAAATCAATGTCGAGCGTATACAACCCCGGCTTTTTAAGGAGCCATACTTCTCTGCGCTCGCTCGGTAGTATAGAATGAGGGTATTCTATAATATTTTTATAATCAATATATCTGTTCTCCGTTTTATCGAAACCTTCCGTGATAAAGTCAACCCCCCATTATTAACTTTTCCAAGTCAATAATAGTACCTTTGTTTATGTCGAATGAAATCAAGAGCATATCCAATTGATAGCTTTTTTAAAGTTTGTATAGTCGATTCTAGTTGTTTAATTTTATTTAGTTTATAATCTCGCACCATCTTGTTTCCCCGTTTTATCACAAATGCCTTGTTCGCCGCATCACCTGCATCCGTTGGCGCACCAAGATTCGTAATCTTGTTTCCAAGCATACTAATTTCCCTGCGCTTCACAAAGTCGTTCTTTACGTCCGTTTTAAGTATCCGTCCAACTTTATCGACATGCATTTGTTTATTATAACGAGCTGCCTTTATTTAAAACGTACAAACATAAATGTCCGCATATAACCGTTCCTTTTGGTTGTATTTGTTTCGAGTTGTAAAAAATTCTCGGTTTTAGATACTTTATCAATTCCATGGGTGGTTGTATACCGTAACCGTCGAAATAACATTTTTCGTTTTCTCTTTTAATCCAACAAACCCAATGCGTGCCTCCAGCGATCCGGAAGATCCTATCTTATCATTCGGATTCGAGTCATCCAAATTTTATATTACGCACTCTCTTTTAATGCTCGTTTCGGCAGTTGGTCGCGCATAAATACGCCCCTAAAATTGGGTATTTTTAATTTCTTGACCGCGTCCGTCTTTACGAAATTGTTGAGCGGTTTATTAGGCATAATTATTTTCCTGACCGTGATATTCATATTTTTTAAAACTATTTTGGGTATGAACGTTATTTCATCAAAGGGGCCTATTTTGTTTTTCAAACTTGTCAATATCGTGCCACGACACAGGGTAATTGATGCCCGTCGTTTTCAATTCACCCGCTTACCGCTCTAAAAAAACGATGACCCATCGTAACCAGGTCTCCCTTCTGCTTCATGCACGGTTGTGGATCCCACAAAGTTAGATTGTGTTTGTTTCGCTCTCATTTTTATACTTAAAATAAAAATCTTGAAATTATTTTTAGATCAATTTGCTTACCCGATTTTAATTTCGTATTTATTTTTGTAGATTTTTCCATAGCGGGCTTTTATATTCGTTGACGCTCCCATATTCTTCTTCAGGGTTTTTTTGCAGAAGATATAGACGCGAAATTTTTCTCCTCTCCGGTTTCTATATCTTTAAAAGTAACTCGTAACAATTTCTTATTTATCGATGTCATACGATCGTATTTCGGATCTTTCGGTTTTATTTTCTTTTCTTTCGGTTTCGGAATTATACCTTCTCAACCAGTAATTCCATTAATTCGGGTTTATTCATTAGCGAATTACCGCGAATTTTATTTTCCCTGGCTAATACTTAAATGTCCTGCAAATAGTAGTAAAACATATTTTTTTATTGAAATTATTTTTTTTAAATTTATTTTTCGGGGTTCGAAATCATTTTCAACCGGGCGCGAAAACGCGGGATTTTGAGGATGTTTGATTCCGGTACACCTTGCGGAGTCATCGACACACCTGACAACGTACCCGTCATCGATTTTACGTAGCTCGTAATCATTTACTACCGGGATTTTGAGGATGTTTGATTCCGGCGTACTCTTCCGGTATCGCATTTAGTTGATTTTCGGACATTTTTTAATTATAAAAATATTAACCGTAAATCACATTCATTTTGTTTCCGTCTGACTTAAAATTAATCAACTTGTCGCTGATTATGACGGCGTAAGCTTCCGTGTTCGTGGGTTTGTTGGCGTTGAATTGCGCTTTGATTTGGATATCGGTGACGGAATGTTTCATTCTCGCGCTCTGTTTGCTTACGTCAAACACAAACAAGGGAAAAGGGTTTTGTAATCGGGCGGTGTGATGTTGGAATAAATATTAATTCGTCCATTCTGTAAAATTTTGATCTGAATGAAGCGGTATCTCCGTAAGCGCGGGCGAATTTATATTTACCGAAATTGAGTTGATAATCAACTTGAGGATATTTATAGGAATTTAGCGTAACGTACTTATTTTTTAAATCCACGTGATCAAAGAGGGCGGGGTTCCTTTCCTTTTAAATCCACGTGATCAAAGAGGGCGGGGTTCCTTTCCTGATTGCCGTTTTCCCGGTTTTAAAACCAACGATAATCCAACGAGGTTTTTCGGGACTCGTCTTGATGGAAATTAGCCCCATGAAACTCGTAGATTGTGCAACCGTTGTATAGTCGCATTGTCTCATTAGGTAACCTATGGAGAGGTTGGTTTTATCCTCAATCACCTTGTACAATTGAAGTTTTTCGGCGTCCACGGGTTTAACGTGCGGCATAAACCAAGGTAACTTGTCGAGATTAACTCTGCCAGCATCCGCCGCATTAGCTCTAAAGATGGCGTCATCGTCCGTTGTTCTCGCTAAAGTGAGGGTGTGTTTCATGCCGTATAAAATTTTATCGTAATATTTGCGAAATCCGAAAATGTGTTTTAACGGAACTCTAAAACTAAACGTGCCCTTTGGATCCGGTTGAAAAATTAGATAATCTTGGCGAAGGTTAAATCCGGTATTGTCATCTCTATTGGCGGCAGGGTTCGTATCTTTGTACCACAATTGATTTAAACCTTGGGATTTGGAAAAGTCGTCCGGATATTCCATCAACCCCATCATGGTGCTACATTGCCCCGGATGAAAGATGGATTCGATCTCTTGAATGGAAAGTTGATATTTGATATTGTTGAAAAGATACATTAGACCGTTATTAACGCAAAGTTGTCACCATTCGCGTAAGCCGTTCCATCGGCTTTCGTCAGCCTTCCTTCAAACAACAAATAACTTTCGCTCGGGTGGGTAAATAAATCTTGGGTTTCTGTATTAATTCGGATTTCGCCGAGCCTATTTAAATCGGTACCCGTGATAGGGTTGTATTCGTTAAATTCGTACCTTTCTATATTTTCGGCAGTCGCGAAAGATTCGGTAATTCTTAAAATATTCTCCATTTCTTTTTATTTTTATCCGAATGTTTTTTTATCGAGGACGGTACGATATGAAAACATTTTTCAACAGCTTTATTTTTCGTCGCCGAGTTTCACGACTACTTTTTGATAACCGTAATCCGTTTCTCGTTTCTCGGAATCGTCTAAACTAATAAACCCATTCTTGACTAAAATCGTGACTGAACTTTACTTTTCGTTAACGTGACGCGTAAAGTCGAAATTTTTCAATGGAAATGGATCGGGTTGAACTTGCGACGTGTTGTGTTTTTCTATAATCGAATTAGACTTTGGCGTGAGGGCCGCGTCTTTGGTCGTGAGAAGCTTTTCGACCATTTTCTTCCCAGCGGCATCTAATGCTTTTTACCAGCTTCTTTAGCGGCTGATTTCCCCGCTTCCAAGGCCGACTTCGCTACCGATTTTGCCGTTACCGTACTTTATACACTTTACACATATCTATAACGTCTCGTAAAGCCGTGGTTTTTCGAAACTAGCTTATTAGCTCACCAGAACCGAAGGTTCAGGGTGAGCTATTACGATTGGTAGGTGGATGCTCCGGCGTCCGTCGTCCGTCGTCTGGCGTCAACAATGGTCTTCTCCTCAGAAACTACCAGTCGTATTTATTTCAAATTTGCTGTTCAGAAGCCATTTGACGTTCTAACTGCAATTTGCTCATATTGTACCGGTTGACCCCTTTTAGGAGTCACTAGAGCTAAAAACAGAAAAAACCTTTAATCATCTTCTCATGAACCAATGGCGGGATGATCACCGATCTTGGTCTGTAGCATCCTTAGATATTTTTCCTCAAGTTTGCTCAAATAAATATGGCCGGCCCCTTTTCGGGGCCGCTAGAGCTAAAAATAGAAATGACTTTTTCTCATGTTTCTATGGATGGATTATTACCAAACTTGGTTTTTAGCATTTTAGATTGTGTTCTATCAGATTTGCTCAAATAAGAATGGTTGTCCCCTTTTAGCTGCCGCTAGAGCTAAAAATAGAAATACCTTTTATGAATTGTTGGCCCCTATTAGGGGCTGCTTGAGCTAATAATAGAAATACCTTTAAACATCTTCTTCTCATGAACCGATAGATGGATGATCACCAAACGTGGTCTTTAGCATCATTAGGTAGTCCTCTCTCATGTTTACTCAAACAAATTTGTTCGGCTCTTTTTAGGGGCCACTAGAGCTAAAAATAGAAATACAGTAAAGTTCCGCTATTAAGACCACTCAATGTTCTGACAAAAAGTGGTCTTAATAGCGAGTCGGTCTTAATAGCGAGTCGGTCTATAGGTGCACTGAGTATTTCATAAAGCTACCAACTACAGGTAGAAAATTGGTGTTTGATTTTGTTGTTGTTGTTGTTGCATTATCTGTTACTGTGACATACACAGATTACATACAGAATACAAATAGTATACAACTTTAAAGATTTAATTCATGTTAAAAAGTTTAATACAGCATAAAACAAAGAATATCCACAAAAAATAACACCAAAATACCATCTATATATGCATGTGTGCATTTATGAGTTAATAATGGCTATTTGAATGGTTAATAATTTCTCTAATGTATACACAGAACTTTATGTTTTCCAAAGTGAAACTAAATAAAAACATGTCATGGCATAAATACATACATGTACAAACTTATATTTGTCACAAGTTTCATAAATAGCATCACATGATTTATATTCAGACACTATTCCGTGAAGTATGTACAAAATTTCACTTAAAAAACTGGTCAATTGTTGTTTGTTTTGATGCTGACAATGCTTTCACAGACTCCTTCTCAAAAATATCCAGAGCAGCACCTAACATTTCAAAGGCACCTTTGACAAGCTATAATCTCTTAGGTGTTCAATACACTCAATAGCATCATGGTGAGATTTAAATTTAATTCTTCAACTGGAGAGCGTTTACACATGCGTTTTCTTCCCCCAACTTCATTCTCGTCATATTCTTCCAGTATCTCTGCTTTCCTTTTTAATATTGACTGAACCTAAAATATATAGATTTACAACATAGTTTAATAAATATTCAATAAATAGTCAACATTTCTTAAAAACATATTCATAGTACAGATATATGATTTTTGTTTGCTTCAAAATAATTGCAATAAATAGTTATGTATTTTTTACAAAACAGATTGTGCTTCATGACATTTTCAACATAAATTATCTCAGAATATCAACATTAATTACCTGAGTTTTTCCAATATTAAATTTTTCAGCCAGCTTACGTTGGCTCACTCCAGTACTTTCTCTGATCAAAGCAACTTTTTCAGTAAAAATCAATTCTTTTCTTTTACGTTTCTCCATCATTAAATGATGTACTCAAAATTATAAACTTAAAGAATACGTCCTATCAATACAGAATATGGAAAAAGAATGATTTATTGTAAGAAAGTGCTTAATTGCTTTTGTCATTTACTCAAATTGTGTAAAAATAAAATGCTTTCAATTAACATACCTTTTTCAAACTGTGACAATCAACATTGAACAAGGGACCACCAGTTTGATGACACCTCTTGGTTTAATGTCTACGATCAGACATGCCGACATTAGCGATTATCCCCTATGATTCTGATTAATTGATCAACAATTATACATTTTGGCCCCTTTCTCCGCTACAAACAATTTCCGCATGCCATAAAGTAGTCGTATGCCGTAAATTAGTATGTCGTAATCGACGACAACAAGTGTCAGGTGTGAAATACATGCAGCCTGATAATCATCAACTTGTTCGTGGTCGCTATAGCGGGACCTAAAACAACAGTAATTTACAGATTGGGTCTAATAAAGTGGTCGTAATATGGAATAGCGAACCGGTCGTATTATTGGACCTTTTAATCATTGAAATAAGAAGGGAAAATTTTGGTACTTTAGAAAAGCGGTCGTATTAGCGGGACGGTCGTATTATCGGACCGGTCGTTAGGTGGAAATTTACTGTACCTTAAAATGACTTTTTCTCATGTTTCTATGGATGGATTATTACCAAACTTGGTTTTTAGCATTTTAGATAGTGTTCTATCAGATTTGTTCAAATAAAAATGGTTGGCCTCAATTAGGGGCCGCTAGAGCTAAACATAGAAATACCTTAAAATGACTTCTTTTCATGAACCAGTGGTTAGATCATCACCAAATTTGGTCTGTGGCATCCTTCAGAATATCCCTTTGTTGTGTCCTTTGATGGTCCTGTATCAAGTTTATTATTGTTCCCCATTATTTGCCCACGTGTGTACCTTTATTACCTTTTTAGTAACAAGTTTATTAATGTTTATTCTGGTGAGCGATGCAGGGCCATCATGGCTCTCTTGTTTAATGATGGATAGTATATTTTTATGTTGTTCCGTATTTAATACATTTTGCCTCGCGAGCTCGTTACAGATGGAAACCAATTCATCTGTAACGCCCGTATTACTCGCCTTTTTACTCGCCATTAATGAGTCTAGCCTTTCGAGTAACGCGTTGGTATCCAAGAAACCCGAGCCTGATGTTCCCCCTTTATAAAGACGTCTATTTTCCCAAATTGGTTTAACGATATTACCGTATCTATACGACTTGCTGGCCCTTGGGTGTTTAGTACTGGGATCATGATTTCGGTAAATGGCATTCGTTTTAAATAACAACTCGCCGTAATTACCATGGTCCTCGAGAGTGTATATATTTTGTCCGGTTTCTTGGATATGATAAGCTCCTACAATCCTGGCGTCCGCGGATATTCTTCGCCGTCCACAATTATATCATCGTCTTTGATAGTGACGAGTTTATTGCCTAAATAAAAATTACCGCCCTTTTTGACGTACAAGCCAAACGTTTTATCAGCCTCGGTTTTGCTGGCATATTTTTTTTAAATATTAGGACGCGATTGGACCGAAAACTTGCGGAACCGGACCAGCAATGGCGGGAACCGGTCCAGGACCAGCAACGGCGGGAAGCGCTCCGGGGATTGTTTGTAAATTTTCTTCTATTTATTTATTCAACACCTTCGTTCATCGCTCCTTGTATTTTATTCGCTTGGGTTTGAGTAATCGCGATAAGATCATTTCCCTGAAGATCTTCCCTCCCTAAACGTACACTCGTAGAAGTGCCAGCGCGTATCGCATGTTGTATTTTATCTTTCTGTCCTTCGGAACGTTTATATAGCGCATATTTTTACATTGAAAAACGAATTTTTTTAATTTCACGAATATGGAATCGAATCGTTAAATATTCGCCTCTCAAATTAAGTAATTTACCGTTTTGGTCTGTCTTTCGTTTCGATTTTGTGAATTGTATCTAAAGTGACAGGAAGATAAACCAAATTTGCGGGAGTTTCGACGATTTTATGACCCGAAACTCACGTTGGGGAAAAACTATAAATCGTTTTTTGCGCGGAACTATTTACGTAACTGCCCGAAATAATATCTATATCAACTCGTATGGCATTGATGGAAAGGATATCTACGACATTTTCGGATTCGCGAAGTCCGGAACGATATATATCGGACGAAAAACCCACAACTTTACTGATGGAATTTGGGCGCCTAAAATCGACGATAAATTTGTCTTCTATATCTATTTTGGATTTCAGCGTATTTGGATTTGCCGATATGGACACTTTGTCGGTATGCCCGTCTTGTTTCATCCGTTCCTGTATAAATTTGCCCCACTATCTTTGGAATACCTAAAATTATTTTCGTTCGTAATATTCGGGAAAGAATAATACGTCTCGAGATTAACGAGCGCAATTCCGTACCGTTTATCTTTCTCGAGTTCTATCGGTGGGCTAAATTTCGTTATAAACCGCGTAGTATCGTCAGAGACGACAATTTGAAACGAACTTTTAGGGCTAGTATTTTTCGCGATAATTTCCAATAATTGTTCCGTTTTTTTCATATGACACAAAGTTTTTAGTCCGCTGCTACTTGGCAAGGCCGATAACACACGAAAAATTCGTCGATTCCTCGTCTATATTTTCCACAATCTTTTTTTAGACGATAGATCGATTACGACAAAACTGTACGGCTTTCTCCAAGCCTCGTGACACAATTTCCTAAATTCTTCCTTCGGCATATCTTGACTAACGTGGTCGTTATAAATGTGGTTACTTTTTTAGGTCTTGAGGAAATAGGCAAATAAAATTTGCGTCTTCCCGTATCGTCTGGCGCGGTAGTTTGAAATAATTTTGCGAAAGATAAAAACAATCCACGTTGCTATGGCAACAGCGAATGTAATAACACCGGCATTTGTTTTGGTTTTCTAAAAGTAAATCGTCAAAAACCATTAGATTTTTATCTTTCGAATCCAACTCGCGCGGATCGGGTACATCATCGGCGTTTTCGTAAAAGTCGCATTCTAAACCCTCTCGTTTTGGTTTATCGCGCGTTAAAGCGTCAATTCAATGACTCGGTAAAACGTCTCGTTTAGTAATTTCATCGCGCATCTCGAAAAGTCGTAATGTTTCGGCTTTCGTCAATTTATTTTTTAAAAGCTTTATTTATGAAACGATATTCCGATTGAAGCAAACTCTTGTCGAAAACTTTGAGTCTATCGTAGTCTAACCAACACGGTTGAAGTAAGAGGTTGAGTAATAGAGTAGTTTTATCGCAACCGGATTTCCCGACGATAACCCCTCTAATACTTTTAGGTAAAAAGGGATGATTATTTCGCTTGATCGTCGTATTCCAAGATAAATCCTTGATTTCCATTTTATTTAAATTGTAATAAATAAATAAATAAAAAATATATTGCGTCAAATGCAAAAAAGTTACGGAAACTCGTAATCTCGAAAATGTCGTTACGAAAAACAATAGACCTATGAAACGGGGAAAGTGCGCAATATATGGATCGACAAAAACTCAATTCGTTAAAATGAAGGGTGGCTCAATATTAAATAAAGCCACAAATAACCTTCCTTTCGAAATGCATTTACCCGGTCATAATTTCACGGGACCGGGCACTAACCTGAAAAGGAGACTAAACCCCGATCTCACTCCAAAAAAGTAGATTAAACCTATAAACAGAATTGATAAGGCGGCGTATCATCATGACGTATGTTATTTGAAAAATAAAGACACCTCGACGAGAAATGAAGTCTGCGATAAAAATATGTTGGAGGAAATCAAAAATATTTATAATCCGACTCTGCGGGAAAAAAATGGATAGATCGATCGTTAAAAAAATTATCGGTACGAAGATGAGATTCGGAATGGGGCTTAAAAAAGTTAAAATGGACCGACGATTTAGCTAAAGAATTACACAAGCCCGTTGTTAAAAAAATTCCTAAAAGACGCTTACGCGTAAATGGCATTGGCGAAATATGGGTCGCAGATTTGATAGATATGCAGGCGTTCTCGAAATTTAACCACGGGATCAAATATTGTATAAAATAGCCGACTATGATGGGGAGGAAATACAGGTCACGTTTTACGAACAAGAACTTAAAAAAAACTAGTCAAGAAATATTTTGGATCGAGAAAATAATACGCCGTAAAGGTAATAAATCGTTAGTAAAGTGGTACAGTTATCCCGCGTCGTTTAATAGCTGGATCGATAATAAAGATCTCGTTTAAAAAAGCAGCAAAACTGCCCGCAGTACTACATTACTTTTACCCCAACGCCGGGTAGATTTTTTTATGTGCACGCCCGATGTCAGTGTTTCCTAGGCCTGATGGGCTCCCTTCACAATCTGTTGACACACCACCGGCGTTAACCCATACAAATCACCTTTAACCCCACGACCCATAGCTCCCGAAACGAAACAGAGCTATGAATGAGGCAAGGCAAGTTTGTTATGCGTTTAATTACAACCTCTATGGTAAGAATCTGTTATGTGCACAACCCATAGAGCCTATGATCAAATACATTCGAGGTATTACCCAGCAGCGGCCTGCTATCAGACCGGGAATCAGCCCACGTAAACTTATACACCTGACTTCAGTCCATAACGTGTACTGGCGACAGTCAAATAATATAGTTTTCGTTTTTGCTTAAATACTCTCACACACGTTAAAGACTAAGGTGAAGTTTAAAATTATACATAAATATGCGAATGAATTAACCTATTTATTCACATAAAAATTAAACGAGATATTACGATAGAGTAGTTAAATATTTTCTTACAGATAATTACTGAATTAAATAAGAAATAACGACCTTATTCCATATTTTAAAAAAATATATATTATTTTAAACAGGGAAGTAATAACAACGTTATTAATACGTATAGCAATCGGGAATTCCCCCAACTCGTAAAATCGAAGCATATACGCGTATCGATTTTAAATATTTAAAAAAAAGAAAATAGGAGAGCGCGATTGAAAGGTTCTGAAAGTATGGAAGGGTTCGCCATATATATATGAGGTTGGAAGGTTTTGATTAGTATGGGGGGATTCCCCATGTTTATGAGGGTTTGAGGGGTTTTGATAAGTATGGTAGGTTCCCCATGTTTATGGGGGGTTGAAGTGTTTTGATAAGTATGCGAGGTTTTCCCCATGTTTATGGTTGAAAGGGTGGTGAAAAATGTCCGTTCTTTGGTAAAAACCCTACTACTGTGAAGGAAATGTAAGTTTGGATTTACATATCACTCCAAGAATTTTCAATTCTGGCACCACCACAATCGGTGTGCTTTTAGAAAATTTAAAACCTTTTTGATCAGACCAAATTTGAAATTTCATTTTAACATTGTTGGAGTTGTCTTTCAATGATATTCATGTTTCTAGATTTAAAACATATAATAAAATCATCAACATAGAGGGAGCAGTCACCAGGATTGATAGCTTTCACTATACTATTAATTTTTATACTAAAATGGGTAACCGACAGATACAGCCCTGTGGTACACCAATTTCTCAAGTCACACAAGGTTGTCAACTGTACCACGTTGGCGTCGGAATTCACTCTGTACATTAATGATAAGATTATTAGATTCCAAGAACCAGCCTAGTGTGTTATTCACCATTCTTTCCAGTGTTTTATATAAACAACTGGTTATAGTTATGGGACGATAAATGTTTGGATTACTTTGATCCTTGCCAGGCTTAGGAATTGGTATTACCAATGCTTCTTTACTGGAAGAAGAGAATTCATCAGATTCCCATTCATTATTGAACATTTCAAGCTGTAGGGCAAGAGTATGTGGGGATAAATGTTTGAATTGATAATGAACTTTGTCTGAATCAGAAGAAGTATCGAATTTCTTGTTAAGGTCAGCACTGGGTTCTTCCATTGAGAATAGCTTGTTGCATTTCTGTTTGTTGTTTGTAGAGGAATTAAGTTTTTTTCCTTTCTTCGTTGGACTTGTGCGCCTGACACTTTTCCGAGGACTTATTGGAGGAAGATTTCTTGATGCACTGGGGATGAACCTTCCATTATTTTTTTTATCATATCTCATGTTTTTAACTGAAGTTTTGACTATTGAGTTTGGATACATAATGTCTCCAAGTTTTTCGTTTATTATTTTTGATTGTGTTTCGAGCTTTTGCTCTGAATACACGAAATGAATAAAGACTTTTAGCACACCAGAACCAAAGGTTCAGGGTGAGCTGTTAGGATTGCTGGGTGGATGCTTCGTCGTCCGTCGTCTGGTGTTAACAATGGTCTTGTCCTCTAAATCAGGTTTACTTCAAATTTGCTGTGTAGAAGCCTTTTGACGTTCTAACCGAACTCCTAGGGGACACCAGAGCTAAAAATAGAAATGCCTTTAAATATCTTCTTCGCAAGAACCAATGGACGGATCATCTCCAAACTTTCTAAGATAGTATTTTATCAGATTTTGCTCAAATAAAAATGGTTGGTCACTTTTAGGAGCCGCTAGAGCTAAAATACCTTTTAACGTCTTCTTCTCGTGAACCAATGGCTGGATCATCGCTAAAATTAGTATGTAGCATTCTTAGATGTTTCTCTCTCAAGTTTGCTCAAATGAGGTTGGTCGGTCGCTTTTAGGGCCGCTAGAGCTAAAAATAAAAATACCTTAAAATGACTTTTCCTCCTGATTAATTGGATGAATTATTACCAAACGTGGTTTTTAGCATCCTTAGACAGTGTTCTATTAGATTTGCTATAATAAAAATGGTTGGCCCCTATTAGGGGCCTCTAGAGCTAAAAATAGAGTTACCTGGAAACATCTTATTCTCATGAACCAATGGATGGATCACCCCTAAACTTGGTTTGTAGCATCCTTAGATGGTCCTCTGTCAAGTTTGCTGAAAGAAATGGCACGCCCCTTTTAGGGGCCGCTTTAACTGAAATAGAAATACCTTAAGACTTTTTCGCATCAAACAATGGATGGATTATTATCAAACTTGGTTGGTAGCATTCTTACATGGTCGTCTATCAGGTATGCTAATAAAAATGGTTGGCCCCTTTTAGGGGTCACCAGACTAAAAATAGAAACACATTAAAATGATTTCTTTTCATGAACCATTGATTTGATCGTCACCAAATATGGTCTGTAGCATCCTCCGGTCATCACGAATATTCCTTTGTAGTATCCTTCGATTGTCCTTTATCAAGTTTATTATTGTTCCTCATTATCTGCCCAGAAGTGTACCTTTATTACCTTTTTAGTAACAAGTTAATTTACATCTATTCTGGTGACCGATGCAGGGTCATCGTGGCCCCCTTGTCATGAGTTGTTCTCAAGATTAAATTTTCTTAGGGCTTCCTTTGGCAGCTCTCTTACATTCTTCGTTAAACCATGGTTTGTTATGGAGTTTGTCGAGGTATGAGGGATTGAATTTTCAGCAGCTTCAATAAGCAGTGACGTAAAAATGTCTGATGCATCCATGTTATTGTTTAACTTTTCACGAGTATTAGTTTGCACGCAAAGCAGTTTGAACTTTTCCCAATTGGCTTTGGAAAGCTTCCACCGTTTGGGTTGGCTGTAGTTGATGATAAAAGGATGGTGAAGTGGTCACTTCCACAAATATCCTCTTCAATCCTCCAGGTAAACTCTGTTAGTAATGTTGGGCTACATAGATTTTGATCAAGTGCAGAGAAGGAATCTGTTGCAGGACGTAGATAAATTTTTGTATTTGTTTGTTAGGAATATTATTATTTGCAATGATATATACTCCACATTGAGCTTTATTGTCCTCAGTTTAAATTTTACTATATGAAGAATTAGATTTGAATGATACGTTATCTTTCTGTTTTAAGAAAGTTTCCTAGAGACAAACTGCAACATGTTTATATTGATTGATCTAAAGTGATATTTGATCACAATTGACCCTCAGGCCTCGACAATTCATTGAATAATATTATTTGACGCCATGACGGATAAAAAAGAATAAATGATGGTATGATGGACAAGGCCTCCTCTTCTGAGGGCTTTCATCACAATCAGAGACCTCAATCCTATCACTCACATTAGTCAGACTCTGAAACCGATTATGACCTGTTAAATCAGGTTTGTCCTGTCTCCTTGTGAGGAGACGCAGGTGTAGAGGATTGTTGTTAGTAAGGGGAGTGTGTTTAACAGAAGGAACTGCTTGTGTTTGTTGTTTATGTTTGTTAGAAGCGGTTGATTGTTTCGTTGATGGTGGCATAGTCTTCTTTGTTGGAGGATTTTTGCGAGTACAACTTGTAGATGGTTTATGTACAGTTTTGTTGTGTTTTTCAAAATGTGTTGTGATAGAGACGTAACTTGTGATGCTTGATATTTTGTTGCCTAATGTTCTTTGTTTAACCCATTACCGCTGGACTACGACTTTTTTGTTGTCTATCGATAGCCGCTCAACTACGCATATTTTGTTGTCTATCGATAGCCGCTGGACTGCGACTTTTTTGTTGTCTATCGATAGCCGCTCAACTACGCATATTTACGCGTCTGGTTTAAAGTGCGTATTTAGCCATTAAAAACTAATATTCGAACCTTAAAACAAACCTATACATAAATAATAAACATTCGCGAAACCAACAAGCAAAAAAAAATGTGTAGTTGCTATTTAAACTTTTGTCGTAATTTACCTTTAAAAAGTGTTAGTCCATAATACGAAACACCTTTATTTTGCACTGTCCTTTAATTCTCCACAAATAATCAATACTTGTTTCAACTGATGAAAATTACGTCACAAACATTTCAAGCAGACAAAACATTAACCTATTTTTACTTTTGCACCCGTCAAGGTCGTTGTCAAAAATAAACGTCCAATGAAAAGTCGATAATTCATTGATCACGCGGGAATTCCCCATACAACACGTGTTGTGGGTCGGTGATTATTTCTGAGGTCGACAGTCATAAAGACGACTTCCCGTGTATATTCCGGGGTCATAAAACTTGGTGACTACTTGGTCGGTGATTATTTCTGGGGTCGACAATCATAAAGACGACTTCCCGTGTATATTCTGGGGCCATAAAATTTGGTGACACTTGGTGACACGTTACGTAAGTATATGTAATTGTTAATTGAAATGTATTTATGATGTTGATTGGAAAAAATGTAGCCAATAGAAACTGATTGTTATAAATTCGGACGAAAATCCCGATTCCAACCAGTTCGTGTGAGAACACCAATAGCTTCAGTTGTCTATAATTTTATTAGATACGTAATTTACGTAATTTTTTAATTATGGCATATCTTTTTGATAGTGATTCAGATGAGTCTGATTTTTCTGGCTTTGAGTCTGATGACTTATTGTCTGACGTTGAGATTCCTTTGCTCCATGAGGAATCCTCAGATGATGATAATGATGATATTCCTAATCATGAATGGACTGAAAATTTCACTAGGCCAACGGTGTGTTTCTTTAAAAATACTTAAATAATTTCTTTACAAATTCAAGAATTTAACATTTTATTGTTGTACATAAATTAATATTCATGGATAGTAGAATAAGATATCTACTAATGATTTGAATAGAGAAATGAACTATGATATTGTCTAAAAGTCATGTCAGTAATTTTCAATAAATAAATAAAATAAATAGATAAGAATATTCATTGTTATTATTGATGTGAAAATATTAGGAAAAAAATGTTTCATAAAAAATACAACAGTAGTCTGTGTGCTCATAGGAGAAATTGAAGTTACTGTTACTGTGATTTGTTGATAAAATGATTCATTATTGTGATTTCTTATTTTTTGTCATTTTTATCTTTCAGATTGATGATTTTGTTGAAAGATCCGGACCAAATATTCCTGCGGACTTCAACACTGAAACATCAACTCCTTTGGACTACTTCTGGTTGATGTTTCCAATTGAGTTGATTACGGCTATAGTTAGGTACACTAACGGGTATGCCACTTGGAGGCAGACCAGAGAAGGTCCAGATCCTTACTGGACTGAGGTTTCGGAGCCTGAGATGCGCGCCTTCTTGGCCATTAATGTGTTAATGGGGGTGAACAAGCTTCCGCAGCTTGATATGTATTGGTCTACGGACCCACTCATTGGAAATAGCGGAATACAGAACATTATGACCAGCAGCAGATTCTCTAAGATCAGCCAATATTTTCATGTGAGTGATCGTGCACAGGAACGTGAACGTGGACAAAATGGATATGATAAGTTGTGTAAAGTGCGTGAAGTGATGGACACGTTGTGTCGGACATTTAGAACGGCATATACTCTTTCTAGGGAAGCTTCAATTGATGAGGCTATGATCCGATATACTGGGCGCTTATCTTTCCGCCAGTACATGCCTGCCAAGCCCATCAAGCGTGGAATGAAAGTGTGGATGTTGTGTGATGCAAAGTCTGCATTTTTATCCAGGTTTGAAGTGTACTTAGGAAGAGAGAACAATCAAACTGAGAACGGACTTGGATTTAATGTAGTGTCTAGGATAACTGATCACATTCTCAATAGTAATAGGTGGCTATTCTTCGACAATTTCTTTACTGGATTACCTCTCCTGCAAAGTTTGTTACAAAATGGATTATATGCTTGTGGTACAGTGAGAATCAACCGACTTGGATTCCCAACTGCATTGAAGAAACCTAGTGATGTGAATGAACGTGGTGACATGAAAGTTATGCAGTTGGGAAACACCAATGTTACTGCTAGTGTATGGAAAGACAAGAAACTAGTGCATCATTTATCAACACTAAGTGACCCGTCAGATGTTCGAGATGCCAGACGCCGTGTTAGGGACAGTGTTTTGAATGTACGCCAGCCTCATAGTGTATGGTCATATAACAAGTTTATGGGTGGTGTTGATTTACATGACCAGTTACGAATGAACTATAGTGTTGGCCGGAATGGGAAAAAGTGGTGGCGGTACCTGTTTTGGTTCATGTTTAATTGTGCTGTGGTTAACAGTTTTATACTTTATAAGGAAGCTACGCACAGAGTTATGAGCAAAAAGAGGTACGGTCATATTGACTTCAGGTTGGAACTTGTGCGACAATTGATTGGTGGATATTCTAAGAGAAAAAGACCTTTACGGGATACTTTGATACAGATACCTATGAATCAGGAAAATAGTGGTGCTCATGTGAACATTAGACTGCCAGGTCGGCGTACAACTTGCAAGTTACACCAGCGTATCCACAACAAAAGGAAGGAAACTGTATATGGATGTGCTGTGTGTAATGTGCATTTGTGCAAAGATGGTTGTCATCTAATGTATCATTCACATGATCAGTAGATACATGCATCAGTGTGACTACAGGTTAGAATCCT